>CAJVPP010003050.1:0-12743 GCA_910592005.1 Funneliformis mosseae
GAAATGATATATAAAAGAAGGATAATAATAAATAATGAAGTAATATAAATAGGAAAAATATTTAAAGATAAAGTAAGAGGAGAAATAGATAGTGATCTAATAGAATGGATAGATGAGAAATATTTAAAACAAACTAGTAGAAGATTAAATGAATAAATAGAAGTAGAATAATTTCTTTAAAATTAATTAAACCGAAGACTAAGGAAAATAATCAAGATTATAAATAAAGTAGAAGTAATTATTGATACAGGAGTTTTAACAAATATAATAACTAAGAAATAAATAATGAAATTAGAATTGAAAATATAAAAGTCTAGCAACAAATAATTCAGAATAGTAAATGAAAAGTAAATAATTTCATTAAGATTAATCAAAGTAAAAAAAAATAAATATAAAAGTATATAAGATACCAATTAAGCTGTGAGTAATAGATTCAAAAAAAAAACTATTAATAAAAATGAAATAGTTAAAGAAGTATAATGCTGAAATAAATATTGGAATAAAAATGATAATTTAGCATTGAATAAGAAAAATTAAATTTTAAATAACCTTTGAAAAAGATAGTTTAGCATATTTAATATAATAAAATTAATAAAAGAAATTAATAAAATCAAAGAATAAAAATTATTAAACGTATAACAGAAAATATTAGATTAACTCTTGGAAAAATATAAAGATATTTTGAAAAATAAAAAATTTAGAAAAATGAATATAAAATAAAACAAAAACTGAAGAACAGATATAAAGCAGGTTTTATCCAATTGAAACAGAATACAGTAATAATCATAAAAGAAGAAATAGAAAATATAGAGAAATAAGAAGAAATCAAAAAATATATGAGCTCTTAAATATTATTATTTATGAATTCACATATTTTAGGATTGATTACAATATAATTTATAGCAATAATAGTAACAGAAAATTAATAAAACATTTTAAATGAATTTTACAAAATTGAATAACAAAAAAAAAACTATAATTAATGATGTAGAAAATATATTAAATTCTTTAATATATGAAGTGAAAATATTATAGCTAATTATTAAATTTATTGTAAATATTTTCAAGAAAATATTTAATAAAAGAAATTTACATTGAATAACAGAAAGAAAAGGATCAGGAATTAGTAATAATAAAAGAAAACGAAAAGAAAAACTGGAATGCTTAATTTATAAAAAAATCAAATAAAATGAAATAAATAGAAAAGTAATATATGAATATAAAGATTAAATAATTATACATGAATAACATCCTTATGGAAAAGAAATAATGATTATAAGTAAAATTCATAAAAGGAAAAGATTTGAAATAATATTTGAATATTTTAATTAGTTTATAATAGATGAATATTATAAAAGGAAGAAGAAATAATAGAAAATAACTATAATAATTTTCCTGATATATTTTTTAAGTGTAATGGTTTTAAAATAAAAAAAAAGAATTAATAAAAAATAATATATAAGAATAATTAATCTAAAATAAAAGATATATACTTATAAAAATAAGATACTTAGAAAATTTATATATAACTAAGATTCTGAAGATAAGAAAATGATTATAAAAGTATAAATTCAGAAATAGAACTATATGAAACTAACTTTAAAACTTTAATAATAATAGAAATAATCTCAAAAAGATGGAAATACTTTAGCTTAAACTTTAAAGGATGTAGGATTAAACTCAATAATTATTAAACCTAAATTCTTTTATAAAAAATTAGTGAAAGATCCAGTTAAATGGTTAAAATAATATAACAGATAAGAAAAACAGACAATTGTTTTCTAGAAGAAATTAGATTTAATACAGATGATCTTCAATAGTTTAAACACACTTTATTGAAATAAAATTGAAGAAAATTCATATTCTTAATTTAATCTATATTTTTAAGTAAAGTTATCTATCTAGTCATGAAATACTTACTATTAAAATTTTATGAAAATATAAAAAATATTTATTGAAATATTAAGCAAACCAGAAATTAAATTATAAAATTTTTTTAAAAAAAATAATTGCTGATTATTTATCTAAATCAAATTAAAAAAGGTTAACATTTTAAACCTAATTCTGATTTTTAAGTAAAGTTATTTATCTTATCATGAAATATTTACATATAAAATTTATGAAAATTAATCAAATATTTATTGAGATTTTAAATAAATAAAATTTTATTTTTTTTTATATTTTTTTTAATTTTTAAAAATAATTTTGAATTTTTTAGTTAGATGTCTATTTTGCTTAATATCTTTTCTAATTAAATGAATAACTTTATTTAAGAATATAAATTAGATTTAAAATATGATATTTCTTAATTTATTTTAAAAGTCCAATTTTCTGTATTAAGTATAACATTTTAAATTTTATTATTTAATCTATATTTTGTTTAATATCTTAGTAATTATCTTAATATTCTTAAAATTTTAATAATATATATTTTATGATCTGATAAACAACTTTATATAAGGATTTAAATTAGATTTAGAATATAGATATTTTTAATTTATTTTTAAAGAACTGTGCATAAATTTTTGAAGATCCTTTATAAAAATTATTTAATTAGAAATGCAAAATTTGGTATGAGAAATTAAATGCAGAACTAACTTATAAGGAGATAAAATAGAATTAAATGAAGAAGTATTGAAATTTGAAACTATTTTTCAGGAAAAATATGTAATAAAAGAAAAATATAATAACTGGCATAAGAAATTATTTATAGTTGCAAAGCAAAATCCTAAACCTATTTGGCAAAAGTCAAAACTTTTCAGAAATTATTTTGACAGTTTTGATGAGTTTTAATAGATTTTGATAGATTTTGACAAGTTTTGATGAGTTTTGATGAGTTTCAAAAGTTTTGATAATTTTAATAATAACTTTACGAATTTGATAATTTTAACAGATTTATTATATTATAATGTAAATAAACAATTTTTATTTGCTTTTTATTTTAAATTAGATCAATGTTTCTAAAATAATATATTATTTATCAAGTTGTTTTAAATTTGAAAGCATTCTACTTATTGAAGAATTAAAATATTACATTATGAAAAAAATAATAATAAAGGCTTAAACTGGATTTATTTTTATATTCAGATTTATTTAATTTTAAAAATCAGATTCAGATTTAAAACTGAATATCTAATCTCTATTTCAAAACTGTGTAGACCAAATAAATTTTTTTAAAGATTAATAATTATACATATTATATATCTGGTTTTAAGCTAATTTTGTATCTGAAACTGAATATATCTGGATTTAAATCTGAATGTCAAATCCAGTTCCAATCTCTAGATAATAATTTTTCAAATGTAAATTTAATGAATAAATAAGAAGATAAGTACTATCATGAGTTTAAATGAAGAAAATATGAGAGATAAATGATGTAATTGGATTTAATGAAAAATAAATTAATTCAATTTCAGTATGATTTTTTTTTTAGGAAGTGATCTTTACTATATACGATTTGCTCATCTCATAAAACAAAAAATAATAAATTTTTAAATTCAAAATAGTATTTTAATATTAAAAGATTTTGATGAGTTTTGCCATCTGTTAAAACTTTTTTCACTTGTTGAAACTTTTGTAATTTTTCTTTTAATAAAAATATTTAGCAAAATGTTTTAACAGATTTTGATTTTGATGCCTGTCAAAATCTTTAAATTTTATCTGACAACCTAGAATTATTAAAAGTAAAATAAAAAAAGGAATCTCTAGCAACATATATTAATAAATTTAAGAAATTAATAATTAAATTAAGAGGTAACTGATTATATGAAAAATTAACAAAATTTTATTCTTTTAAGGATTAAAAACTAGTTTAACACAAAGAATTATAGAAGATAATTACGAAAACTTAGAAGCGATTATTACTAGTGTAAGAAGAATTAATAGAAGAGAAAAATATAGAACTAAGAAAGAAAGCTAGATAAATTATAGAATTAGAATCTAATAATTTTATTATTAAACTTAGATCTAAAAGAAAAATAAAAACTAAATATCTATTTAATAAAATTGTATATATTAAAAAAATTAGAAAAAAAATGTAATCTATAATTGAAAAGTAATTTAAATCTAAAAATCAAAAAAATTAATTATTAAAATTAATTATAAATAAATATAAAAATTAACTGAAAAGAAAAATTAAATTAGAAAATTAATTTAATTAATAAAAATTAAACTCCTTTTTTATTAATATAATTAAATATTTTTAAAAATTTAGTTTTATATTTTTATTTATTATAAATGAAATTTTAAAGTTTAATTGAATTAGTTACGTAATTAATTATTTAATGCTAAATAGAAGATGAAGTCTCTTACAAACTGCAAACTCTAGATAAATTAATATAAATTTAAAATTTTATATTTAATAAAATATAAAAATAATTTTTTCTAGATTGTATTCTTTTTAACAGAATTTATAAATCTTAAATATTTTCTTTATTAATTTTAGTCAAAATTTATCAGAATCTGATTTTTCTAGAAATCCTTCTAATTTATCTTTTAATTTGTAATCCTAACCTATATAATATTATTTTAATGTCATTTTTCATATGTTTTTTAAGATTAATAAATCTATTCAAAATTTTGCTTTTATATTCAAATAATTATTTTTATAATACTAATTATATTCATTATACAGTAGTATTTCAGTTAAATTTGAATTAATATGAAATAAAAATTAATTATTTTATTTAATTTATACATATACTTAAATTATAATTTACAATATTATATTCTTTTTCTGCTAAATTTTAAATAATAGTCAGAATTAATAAAAGTAAAATAAATAAATTTATAAAATGATCAAAATAATTAAATTTTACCAGAATTAATAAAAAGTTTAATTGAATATAACAGTATGTGAAGAAAATAAATCACTCCTTACAAAGATCATGTCTTTAATAGTAATATTAAAGTTGTTGTTGTGCATTTTCAGCTGCTTGTTTATAATATTTAAAGGCTTTAACTTCATCTTTTTCAACACCTTTTCCATTTTGATAACATATAGCTAAATTATATTGAGCAACTACATGTTCTTTTTCAGCTGCTATTTTGTAAAATTCAAATGCTTTGTCTTTATTATTTTCAGTTCCAATTCCAAATTCATAACAATATCCAAGTTGACATTGTGCATCAATATCATCATTTTCAGCTGCTTTTTTATAATATTCAAAAGCCTTAACTTCATCATATTCAGTACCTATACCATTTTGATAACATATTGCTAAATTATATTGAGCAACAACATGCTCCTTTTCAGCTGCTATTTTATAAAATTCAAATGCTTTTTCTTTATTAATTTCAGTTCTAATTCCAAATTCATAACAATATCCAAGTTGAAATTGTGCATTAATATCATCATTTTCAGCTGCTTTCTTATAATACTTAAAGGCCTTATCTTCATCTTTTTCAATACCTTTTCCATTTTGGTAACATATAGCCAATTTATATTGAGCAACAACATGTTCTTTTTCAGCTGCTATTTTATAAAATTCAAATGCTTTTTCTTTATTAATTTCAGTTCCAATTCCAATTTCATAACAATATCCAAGTTGACATTGTGCATCAATATCATTATTTTCAGCTGCTTTTTTATAATATTCAAAAGCTTTAAGTTCATTTTTTTCAATACTTTCTCCATTTTGATAACATATAGCTAAATTATATTGAGCAACAACATGCTCCTTTTCAGCTGCTATTTTATAAAATTCAAATGCTTTTTCTTTATTAATTTCAGTTCCAATTCCAAATTCATAACAATATCCAAGTTGGCATTGTGCATTAATATATTCTTTTTTAGCTGCTAGATTATATAATTCAAAAGCTTTAACTTCATCTTTTTCAACACCTTCTCCGTTTTGGTAACATCTAGCTAAATTATATTGAGCAATAATATGCTCTTTTTCAGCTGCTATTCTGTAAAATTCAAATGCTTTTACTTTATTAATTTCAATTCCAATTCCAAATTCATAACAATATCCGAGTTCAAATTGTGCATTTAAGTATCCTTGTTCAGCTGATTTTTTAAATAATTCAAAAGCTTTTCTTTCATTTTTTACTATTCCTTTGCCATCTTTATAACAATTTCCTAAATTATATTGAGCAATTTTATTGCCATTCTCTGCTGCTTTTTGAAAATAGGAAGATGCTTTTTCATAATTTTGTTTTATTCCAATACCATTATAATTATTAATTCCGATTTGTCTTAATCCTTCAAAATAAACTACTTTATAAAGTCTTTCATTTCTTTTCTTTTTAAAAGTAATTTTTTTATTATAATTTTTCTCAAAAGTATATTTTGCAATAATATTTCCATTATTAGCTGCTTTTTCATATATATTACAGGCTTTTACTTTATCCATTACTGCACCTATTCCATAATAAAAACAATTTCCAAGTTGATATTGTGCGTCAGATATTTCTTTATCTGATAATATATTATAATATTCAAAAGCTTTAATTTCATCCTTTTTAACTAAATTTCCCAACCTATAGCAATCTGCTAAATTTAATCTTGCGATCATATTTCCATTATTAACTGCTTCTTTATACCAAAATATTGATTTTACTTTATTTGGTTGTATTCCGACGCCAAATTCAAAACAATTTCCTAGATTAAATTGTCCAATAATACTTCCATTTTCTACAGATTTTTGATAATACTCAAAAGCTTTATCATGATTTTTTTCAGTTCCATATCCTTCATAATAGCATTTAGCAAGATAAAATTGCGCAATTGAGTAGTTATCATTTGATGCTTTTAAAAATAATGCAAATGCTTTTCTACTATCTTCATCTATATCAATATTATGATAATAAAAGAATCCAAGAAACCACATATATTGCAGTTCATTTTGATGTTTTATAAGCCAAGTTATAAGAATATTTATGGATTGATTTAATTTCAATAATGGTTTTTTAATAAGATTTTCAATTTGATCAATTGAGAAGATGCCTTCATTATGTTTTTTAATTATATAATCGATTAACTTATCAATAATATTGTTAATTGTATAATTATATATTGATTCTAATGAATCCAATGAACTTTTTGATGAATTTGTAATTTGATAAGACGGATTTGATAAATTAATTTTAGCTTCAGATTTTCGTCTTAGAAAACTTGAATTATTTTCTGATTTAATATTTTTAAATTGATCAAATAATTCATATAATATCAAATCATCATTATCTATCTTTATTTCACTTGATACATCAGATTTAAGGCTGGATTTATCATTCGTTGTTGAATTACTTTGTTCCTCGTGATGGACATCAGAAGAAACTATTTTTTTAAGTATTGAGACTACCTCTTTTGTATTTGGGCGTTTTTCTGGATCATCTTTCCAACATTCTAATGATGTAAAAAAATAAATAAATAAATAACCAAAACAAAATTTACTATAATCATAATATCACTTACTTACTTTGATATAGAGCATAGTACTCAATTGGAGTTCCTTTGATCACTTTCTCTCTTTTTCCACTTGCGATACTTAAGGATAAACTCACATCATAATCAACACCATTAAATGGCATACATCCACTTGAAATTTGCCACATCAATACTCCAATACTATAAACGTCAGATTTTTTATTCATTACATAGCTCTTATTTTGATTATCAAAGCATTTTGGGTCCATATACGGTATTACGCCAAAATTTCTTGCGTTGTTTGAAGCTTCAGCGATTTTTCTTGATTCACCAAAATCTGCTATCCTGATGCTTCTCCGATGGATAAGTATATTATTTGCATGCTGTGATTAAAAGAAATTTAATACGACTCTAATAAATATAAATGATTATATAGAAATAAATAAAGCACACATTACCAAATCACGATGTATAATATCATTATTATGCATACATTCTACAGCACTTGCCAATTGGAATGCTAGCTGATATTTGTCATTCCAATCAAGCTTATCAAAATACTGAATTAAATAATTATTTAATGTATCACCATCAGCATATTCTAAAACTAATAAGTATTTATTCGTTTGATGAATTACATCTAGCAAATTGTTTAAAATTAATATTCATAATAAATTGTTAAAATTAATATTCATAATAAATTTTTTAAATTTAATATATTTTAATTCTTACCACATCCTATTTTTGTAATTCCATAAAATCGTAATATATTTGGATGATAATCAAGTTTTTTTTGTAATTTAATCTGTAAAAAATATACAAAATTTAATCGAGTTATTAATCTGAAAATTATATAATCATTATATTTAAATACCTCATTGACAATTTCTTTAAGGGTTAACTTTAAATTGTCAAACGACTTCAAAGCAAAAATGACATCACTATCTTTCCATTTAGCACGAGAAACTTTTCCAAAATTACCACTTCCTATTGGTTGTATATTGTTGAAGTCTGAATATTCATAATAATTGAAATATTCGTCGACAATTGATTTTTCTAACCAATTAAGATATTCATGAATGTCGATGTCATTTGCCATTTTCTAAAAAAAAAAAAAAAAAAAAAAAAAAAAAAAAAAAAAGTGAAGTGTAACTAAGTTGTTCATTTGTTGATCAGCATTTTATTTATGTTTGAAGAACTGTACACAACATAGAGTGCCGATCTGAAAATATAAGCTGATTTTTATGAATTGTATTGTTTAAATTAATTTAAAAGTATATTGTTAGACATAACGCACTTCCTCTTATTAGATGATTTGATCCAAAATATATACATGATTTAAACTAGGGAACAGGGACCGTTGTTAAGTCCGGAACAATCTTAACTAAAAAAAATTGCATCGACTCAATTATTGAGCGGGCGGATATCGGGACACTTTTCACTTCGTTCCAGACTAATAATTACTAGAAAACGGGTAACCGTTGTTAAGTCCGGACTAATAAAATTGATGAATTTCCATCACCAGATAATAATCCGTAACTTGATATGGATAGCAAACCCATATTATGATTTAATTGAGTGGAAACTTATACAACGGCAAAGAAGAATCCTAATCAAACGTTGCATATTTCTCAGTTCAATATTAAGAAAGTAAGCTAATGATGGAATCAATGAGAGATTTCCTTTTTTTCGGGTTACAACATTTGTGATTTTAATAGCACTCACAATATAATAAGGATGTGGATTCTTCTTTAGTTCATAAATTATAATTAATAATTTGCAAAATGATTTAAAAGAAACCTAAAGTGATATCATGAAGAAAATAATTTGGAAGCCAGAAATAATTTCACTCTTCAACCTTAAAATCCTTGGTAGAGATTGGAATCAGTCCAAATTTCGTAGTTAACTACTAACGAAATTTGTCAGGTGTCTACTTTAATTGGTAAGTTTGAAAGTGCATTTATCTACATACTTATGATTTAGGTTCTCATGTTGACAATACAGGTATGGAGCACTCTATTTACCATTAGTACACATACAGTATTTATTTCTTTTGATAAAATTAGCGAATTAATTAGACTTCAATTAATTATTGTTCAGTGTCCACTAATGTTCAGTGTCTATTAATGTTCAATGTTTCGTGTTGTAATTCATAACATAAATTTATTTATTAAATCAATAACGTGATCAAAAAAGTAAAAGAAAAAAGATGATCTATATCTTAAATATCTTAAAGAATCAAAATAATAATTTCTCGCAACTCAAAATTTTAATTGCTTTATAAAAATTACATCTTTCAATTATCAACATATAGGTTGATTGCTAGGAAAATCAGGTTCCGGGAATTTTTTAACAAATTGAGATTTTTATTGCATTTTAGTTTTTGACGTTATTAGAATAAAATGCATTAAGCTCTTAATTTTAGTCAAAAATTTTTCGGAACCTGATTTTCCTAGAAATCCTCCATATACAGTATATTCTTCCTAAATTATCAATCCAGACTCCTCATCCAAAGGAACCCGCCCACCAAAATTAATTTCGCACTCATCACAACCTCGATTCGTCAACAAATTCGGCCTTGCTAGAATGTATTGTTAAAGAAAATTTAACTGAATTTATTTTTTTTAAAAGAAAGCAATGTTCCTTTTGATTAACCTACTAAGTTTTATTAAGCCTTGCGAAATTCCGCTTTGTACTTCAAGCTTGTAATCTTCATTAATTTTTGTTATGATGATCAAAAAAAAAAAAAATAATTAAAAGAAAACTTAGCATCCAAATTATAAATCTCCATCAAATAAGCTAATTAGGTTTATTCTTGGCAAAAGCTGTAAGAATATTCAATGTAAAAATATATAAATAAAAAATCAATTACCAAAATATATTTTTTTTTTGTTCTAAACTAAATTAAACCAAACTAAATTTGACATAGGCTAATGTTTATTAATTATCAAACATAAGCGAAAATATAAACTAGGACCGGAACCGAGGAGAAAAACTGCTAAGATTGATATTGGTAAGGGTTTTCTCTCATTTCGGGGACACCCATGTGGCCTCTGAAGTGCCTAACCACTCCAAAGAATGAGTCACTAGCGGCAGCAGAAAGACGAACACAACTTGGGGAGGGAGTTTTTCTGTTCATATTCAATTGGAAATAATGTCGTTCCGCTCTAAACAAGTTGCCGACACTTGTATCTATATTTACTGTATGTGTAACCTGATTTCTTTTTTTTTTTTTTTGATAGTTACCGATCGTAATGATTTTCTTTCTGTACAACTTCACGTTTATTCAGTAATCATGATGGTTAATTTATTTTAAAGAATTCCGAAATACTAAACACACAACTTCCCATTAAACATTCGCACATTACATCTTCATTGATTTTATTATAAAAACTCATCTTCTCATGAAAATTTTTATATTAAATTATCGAGTTTTTTAAATGCATCACTTTGTCTTTCTTGATTAGTCTGACCAATTTTTTTTGCGTATCTTTGTGAAAATTCTTTAGGAAATAAATTTATCATTGGATACCTCTGTGACTTGATGTGTATTTTTATTTTTTTTTTTTTAAAAAAAAAAAGTTAATCTTTATTTATATTTTGATTTTATTTTTGAGGTTTCTTTTTTTGATTATACTACAGTAATTGAAAAAACCTAACTCTTGAGCGGATAACTCAATTTTTTGAATATGGAGATGACAGTACGTCTAAACTATATTTGGAAATATCTCTAATCATAAACTGAAATTTTTGGTTAGTATTTATTATATTTGGAAAATCAAACCATTCCAAAAAAAATTAAGCAACGTGCCACCAGTGTTTCAGCATTCTAAAAAAAAGGTTCGTTAAACGACAATGAACAAAATGTAAAATTTTTAGCATAGATGCAGAAATTCCTTTTCTTTTTTTTTTTAAAAATAAAAAAGACATCATGAGATTCTTGGTGTTACACAACACATCAAATGACATTTGCTGCGTCAAATATAAATTTTAATTTTTGCTCTATTTATAATTTTCTGTTTGCATAGTAAATTATTATAATTTATTTCCTAAAAATATTTTGTTGTAATTGAAAAAAAAGCAGATTCGGAATAAACTTTTTCGTATCGTTCGTTTTGTTCCGTCTCTACGATTCTTAATTAGGATAATCCCTAAGAATGACGATAATTTGAAGGTTATTAGAATTTTTGTCAAAAAATCTCAATCGTATTTTCCTAGAAATTATCTACGTCTTCGAAATAGAATTTACTTGGCAAAAAGAATAGTATGCTAATAAACTTTTATAAATTTTTCCCAACCTTAATATGTAGAATGTCTATTATTTTTGCTAACTATAAATTGGTTAGTTTAGTTAAGTTGCTTCTGATGTATATACAAATAAACTATAAGAAATATAATTAATGTCCTGAAAAGTGGTTGTAAAAAAAAAAAAAAAAAAATTCGGGAAATTTTAGTACTAAAAGGAATTAGTAATCCCATTAAGTCCCGAAAGTCAAAATAAAGATGAGATTATACGATATAAGCGAAAAAAAGAAAAAAAATACCTGTCATGACAATGCAAACTAAAGGTTAAACTACTTCATATGGCCCGTCTTAAACATAATTCGATAACAACTAGCAAAAATCTTGTGATATCTTGACACGTAACTTTGATACTAAAACAAAGAAGTTGCATAAGATATATGTTATTAGTTGTCGGTGTAACAGGATTTTGTGAGTGAATCATCAATATCATCAAAAAAAATTTCTTGAATGGGGAAATATTTTTTTTTTGCAGTTTTCGGCAATTGTTATGCCACCTGATCATCACGTTGCAATATTGATCAGGGCCTATAAAAGCAAAAGAAGAAAGGAACAGATCAAAAGAATTGTCCAATTAAAATCAAGATTGATGTTCGATAATGTTAAAAAGTACATCAAAAAAATAAAAAAAACCCGATCCACGAAATTTTATATTTCTCCAAAATTAAATCAATAATTCCAATGATTACGATATATTAAGAAAGTTGTCCAGTTTAAATTATAATCTCCAAAGTCATTTTATAATTAAATTATTTATTCCGCGAACAAGAGTGTTGTCCAGTCAAAATTAAAAATTTCCATCAATAAATCAAAAAAAATATTCACTAAAAAATCTAACCAATCCACGCAAACATTATATAATATACTATTATATTTATTGTAAAATCTTCAAAAAATTTTCCAAATTCTATTGCTTATTCCACGTTCAAGTGTTGTCCAGTCAAAATTAAACGCGTTAGTAAAGTTAACATAAAAAAAAAAAATTATCAAAAAAAAACTAAATAGAGCAAACCCAATCCATATATACATATTTTTTATAATGTACTACTATACTATCTACCATTGCTAATTC
>CAJVPP010003051.1:0-12741 GCA_910592005.1 Funneliformis mosseae
GTCATCTACTTGTCTACTTTTTTGTTTCTTTATACTCTCAAGTTGAGTATAAGTATAATGACTTATATCTCGTGCACGGCGTCCAGCAGTTACTCGGGGTTCAGTTTTATATACATCCTGCAAAAGAATTTGTTGAAAGCGTGATTTGCCAGATTCATAAAAAGAAAGAATGTTTTTAATGCCTTTTTCATTAATTTCTGGCGCATTTTCAAACAAATAGTGTGTTGTAAGATTTGGATGATCAAAGGCGGACAATAACTTTGTAACCAAAGACCAGAGTGAATCTTTACGTGACTTGATCACACGAGCATTCTGGCTTGCTACAATATCATCAGTGTATTCTGCAAGAAGCATTGATAAACGATTCCTCTCACTTTGGCTACTTTAACTTTTAACATCATGGTCAGCTGGTCAGTAAGATTTCCAGTAATATTTTGCTTTATGAACTTTATGCCATACGTTTCAAGTGCTTCATCAAAAGCTAAATAATGTCCTTCGCTTTTAAGATTTACTGAGCATACCGTTTGTAATAATTTCTGTAATTGTGGATCATCATGAACTTGAGCCAAAAAGTGTGCTACAGAACTTGCGTACTTAAACTTTTTAGCTGCAGGGAAGAGAGGTGCAAACGCAGCCAAATTTGACATTTGCATCCTGTAATTTCCTCTTCTAATTCCAATTTTATGACCCACGAAGTATCCCGTCCAACAGAAAAAGAGATACCATACTTTTATAAATTGATTATCACTTTTCAAAATGTCATTCATGGTTTTTCCTTTGTTTTTCACATGCTGACACAATGTAATCCCGACTGCGATCCAGATTTATTTCAATATGCGATATGTTGCTCAGTAATCTACGACACGTTCAAGTTTATCTAAGTATCGTACACCAAGAGATACCACAAGGTTGAATATTCCATATCCTAAGAATATTGTAATTAGGACGCTGCACATATCTTTAGATGTATGCCACTGTCTCAAAAGGAGTCGAACATCTTCGTGAATTTCCTTATAGGAGATTAATCTCCCAAAAATTGCTTGGTCACATGCAATATATAAACTGTCATTATTACTACGAGGTAAATCATCATGGTACATTTCACATGCTGCATGAACATTTTCATTGCAGTTGGGTGGATTACCGGGTTCTAATATCACAACATTTGGTGGTAAAGTATTGCAACCTATAGATACTTGCTTAGTGATTTCTGAGTATACATCTTCCATATCAAATTCATTTACGCAAGTCTCTAACATTGTATTTTAAATATTCTCATACATTATTAAAAGGTCATCGGTAATTGAAGACTCCCTGAATAGTGGTTGATTAACAGATTCATGGTCTCCAATTAGGTCATCAAAAGAAGTTGAAATAGTAAACTGAAATACCATCCGTAACGTTGCGTGTAAAGTTTATTGTGAAATGTCAAAAATATTGCCATATGAGAACGTAGAAGCTTTGAAATTGATATTGTCAATTACTGCCAAATTCCAAATATTTGATTCTTCGATCAAATTCTCTCTAGGGTCTGTATGATGCATTCTAAATTTTTCAAGACGATTTTCATGCCGCTTAGTGTAAGATATGATGCAAGCTGAATGAAGGATCTCTCGTAAGTATGGTAGCAATTTTGGCTTTTGGCATATTGATGATATCATGTGGAAAAGCCAGATTTTCATTTCAGGGAAAGCGATGGTTAGTAGCATGGAGGTTAATAAAGTGGTTGTTTTTGATATTTGACTTGTATTGAGTGATTTTGGAAGAAGTCCACGTTGAAGCCTCTTTTTATTAACAACATTTTGTTTTTGTTGTTGTAGTACTTTGATGAAGGCTTGAAAGAAACTGCAAATAATTTTGGGTAATGCATTGAAATAACTTTCATATGAACTCGGGTTTTCTAATTGACTAATATTTTGTTGAATTTCAGAATGTGAAAATAAAACTTCTTTTCCTAATTTTTCTCCCATCATTGAAGCCTTTTCCAAAGTTACTATATGAGACCTTTCCTTTTTTAACTTATTTGATTCAACTTTTCCCATTCTTAATGCTGTTCTAACAAGTAATTTACTCAGAAGTTTTTCCACTTCCATTTCTAATAGGTTTTCCTCCATTGTCTTATTGTTAAAAACAGCTAATGTTAGAGTTATTAGAGATAGAAGTCTTTCTTGCAACTTATTATTACCTGACTCTGCTACGGATATTACCCATCTTCTGATATGTTTTAGAGCGTCACTTATATCATCACAATGTTTCTCACGTTCAGTACATGATACGATTTTTTGGCCTTTACCTAGTCTTTTATACAAATGTCCGCCCTGTTGTTAAAAGCATTCTGAGCAGATATAACGTGCACGATAGCCTGAAGATGACTTTTTTGCAATAGATCCCTCAGTAAATGCAGAACAATTATAAACACCAACACAGGGTACTTGAATATTACGCTTATTGATGCTCTATGAATGCTTCTCACAGCTATTACCACGGCTGAAAAAACATTTTTTCTTATTACAAAAAATGCAGAAGCGAAAATGAATAATGCTCTGCTCAATTGAACGTGATTGTTTCATGCCTTTATCATGAAGTTGGTTTTGATCAAAAAGAAAATGATAATAGCATACTCCAAGCTGATTAAGATTACTCTTAACATCTTCAACTGCATCTGCATCTATCTCCCATGTCCCTATTATTTGTTCCAATTGTCAGAGATTTGCTGTACTATTACAACATTTTATTTCACCTTGAATAGTATCTACGACTACACATGGTGTTAAATTTAGACTTTGCATGGAGGTCCTTTCAATTTCTACGTCTATGTCATCATGTGTTGTTTGAAAGAAATTACTATAAGGGTCAAAATCTTCAGGTTCAACCTCATTCCAATTCATATTATCATTGTTATCATCATCGTTTAGTAAGGCTTGAGCATTTACAAGGGCAATTTGATCAACAATAAAAATATCTTCATTTCTTTCTTCGGGAGTGTTAGCGTTATATTCCTTACAATTCATATAAGTAAATTCAGTCATGATTATTTTGCGGAAGCTTGAAAGCGGTAAGATATGTTTTACAGAGAATTTACGAATGTCGATCTAACAAATTTATAACAAACAATATTTAATTTGGAAGGGGATCGGTATCTTTATTAATAATATTCAAGGAATTCAACTCTCATTCAGTGCTCTTAAGAGAAGATATCCAAAACAGGAGAGAAAGCTAAGTCTATTTATACACTTAATTTCTATTTAGAATTATCTATTTACCCTTAATTAATCTTTTCTTAACTGTTAAAAATATCAATGATGGGGCAAAGCTGATCTGAAGATGGCCGAATGATGCAAAAGGTAGTAATGGTTTAAAGGTCCTGTCAGAAATGTTAGAAATGTCAGATCTGACAGAAATGACATTTTTCGGTAATATCAATCAACAAGCATTCAGTCACAGTAATCAGTCGTTCGAGCGCAGTCGGTAATAATTATAACAAAGTAAGATCGATTTACATTTTATTATCAGTTATGAATAACAGAATTGAGGATTCTTTGTTTAACGAGAAAATATAAGACTTATTTATTTATGATTTTTTTTTACATTTTACAAATATATATCTTTTTACGCTATAACTTCTTTTTTTTGAAATTTTTTTAATTACTAACTACGTTCTCCTTTACATTATATGACTATTACTAAAATTCAATGTATCTTCCATATGATGCTTCTCACGTAGATAGATTGGAAGGAGGTAGGTTCGGTAGTTCTACAAGTTGTCTTGAGGCTACATAATAAAAAGGAAGCGATTAGTTAGTTAACTGATCAATCATATGGATAATAGTAATGGATAGTGGTTTAAAGTTAAATACATTCATTGCTTTGTCTAATTCCCTATGTTTGAAATCTAATGTTACATACTTACCTGGTTAAAATATCTGAAAATGTACTTTCCAACTAGTCGCTAAAGATTTTTAGATGGTATAAATGTTTATTTCAATGTTACCCGAATAAATATTGTAAAGGTTAGAAAAATGGAGGTTGATTTGCTAAATATACTCAACTCGAATGTTAAATGGATAATTTTTCAAAGGAAATTGATAAGTGAGGGGACATATAGGCGTAAATGATAAATTTAAGGTCCAAAGTAATAAAAACTGTATATTACAAGGGTTAGCATACTCTAACTTCAAACGAAGATTCTTTTTGAACCAAATAAAAAATAAAGGTCAAGACTTTACGATACAATAAAGAAATATCACAAATATATTTCTGACTTAGTAATAGATAATCAGTTTCACAAATATAAGGTTATCCACAGAGAATGCTTTTTGAAAAAGCAAAATTTCCATATAAAAATTAAAGTGATCAACATCTAATTACCATATGAATAACATTTTAACCCCTGTATAGGAGACATGTTCCATGACTGTTAATATATAAAAATAAAAAAATTAAAAAAATTAATAAATTGATAATTAGTTAGCTTACTTTTGTTATAATAATAAACTGAACAGTTTTATTTAAAGTTTCTATTTAGTTCTTAACCTAAGATTATAAACTGATTGAACTTAAAATAAAAATAAAAATATTAATAAAAATAAACTAAAAAAAAATCAATAGTATAATTATTAAAATCTGTAATTTACATGTATGATATTTTATAAATTTGATAGCTTTAACAAAAGCTATATCTGCTTAATGCATTTCTGCTATTCACTATTAAGAGAATTTGTTTTACAAATTAAATTTTATTTATTTAAGAATCAATCTTTACTATTATTTCTAATATTATTTAATTTATTTTTATATGATTTCTCTTCATTATATTTCTAATTATATTTTTTTTCTATTTAATATTTTACTTTACTTTTCAGTTTTTTGTGATATTTTAATAGTTATTCTTTTTTTTAGTATTTTTTTTTTATTTCTTATTATATTATTTTTTCAAATAGTTCATTTTCCTTATATTTAAGTATTAGATTTTCTGTTTAATTATTTTATTATCATCATTAAATAATCTTCATGTATTATAATTATTATTAATTATTTATTAGGTAGATTTTTGTCATTAATTATATTTGTTATATATTATTGTTATTATTAATTATAATCATATGTTATTATCATCATAAATTACTATAAGATCATTATAATAATTCCTGTTAAATATTATAATAAAATAGTATATATATAATATAATACAAAATATGCTAATCATTTTTATCATTACCAATTTTTTTCTAAAATTTTTTATTTTAATTAAACTATTATAATTAGAATACTAAGTATACTAAAAAATTAAATTTATTATGCTAAATTTAAATATTATATAAGTATTTCACAACATTTCAGTTAATTTAAATATGATGATCTTTTAATATAATTTAATGGTATAGTTTCATGAATTTTCTTTATCATCTATTGATTATATAATGTGCAAATCTTTTTAAATTAATTTTATTTATATTTATATAAAATAAATATAAAATAAAATAAAATATAAAATAAAAATTATCTATATCTTAAATTTAAAACTCTTATTAATTGTAACATTTAATAGTTATAATTTAATATTAAATTACTAGAAATTACTGCTATATTTATATTTTTATAGTAAATTGATTTTTAAAATTAAAAAGGAATATGGATTATTTAATAAAGATTATTAATTCAAATATTTTCAATCTTTTATAATTTTTCATTTTATTAATCTAATTCTTTTTATTTACATGAATAAACATACCTTCAGAAAAATTTTCTTGAGATATATTTTTTAATTTGAAAATAATAACTAAAGGTAATTTTATTTTATAACTATGCATTTAAGAACTACAATAAAATTTTTTCATTATTTATAGTTCTAATGCTAACTATATAAATACTATATTTTTCAATTATTATTAGATTAGTTATATCAAAAGTAAGAGAAATTTTATCTATATTTCTAATTAAATATAAAAATAATTATATCATAAATTTTGTGCTTTTTTATTTATTACCAAATGCTTAAGTTGATTGTAATTTATGACATTGATTAGATATATATAGGCAACTTTGGGGATTTTGAGACAAATTTTGAATAGGTATAAAAAATAGTGTGTAGCCTCCTAGCTACTTTCCTGATATACAAAAATTTTGAAATCTTTATTAAACCCCAAATTAGCCTACAAGACCAGGAAATATATTGAAATCCAATAGTAAATTCATACTTAAAATCGAGCTAGAGCTTAAATTTAGTTAACATATCTTTTTACCCAAATTTTAGGTTTTCAAGTCTAAGATGTACACCATCTTTGTTAATACGCTGGCCTCTTTTTAATCTCAAATAATATAACGAAAAAAGTATGCTATTCTGCTTAACCTTAAATCAAATACAGAGTACTGAGGACTGAAGTGTTTGATTATACTCTGTGTGAGGTTTTGCAAGTTCATTTTGTATACCATATTTTCATATTATCATAGAATTAATTCTAGAGCTGATTCATTATTGTAAACAAAATCCCCAATAAGTCTCACCTCTTTGAGATGAGATTTATCAGCTCAGTACTTCCAAACTTGATTTAGAAGTTATTAAGTCTATTCTAGCATATCATTATTTTTTTGATATACAGGAAACCATTCTAAAGCCAATTCATTTAAAAATTCATTAAGATAATTAAATCTCACTTCTGAGTGACCATATTTATATCTCATCTAAAAGTAATATACAGGAAACCTTTCTAAAGTCAATTTGTTTGGAAATTCATTAAGTCAAATAAATCTCACCTCTAAATCACACCTCTAAGTCTCACCTCTAAGTCGCACCTCTAAGTCTAACCTCTAGGGTGAATATAATGTTCACAAAGTCTGCGAAGCAAAGCAGGCATATACATAGTTCTACCATTAAGTCTCACCTCTAAGATTAATCTTTAGGCGAAAAAAATAAGTCTTACCTCTAAGTCTCACCTCTAAGACTAACCTCATATTGATCGAACATCTGGACTTTATCTTGAAGCATATTCACATGCCAGATCTCTCCTTCAGTCAAGACCTTCAGGAGAAAAGTTGACTGCTACATCCTGAAATTTATGATTGAAGGAGCCATAAATTTGAAAATAGAAAAAAAGTAATTAAACAAAAGGGTCATAGGATTAAATATTTTAAATTGTGAAAAAGTTTACATGATATATAACAGGTGAGACTTATTTATAGCATGCATAGATCAGATAAAAAAGATACTACATGTGTTTGCTGTGGATATAAATTTACAAAACCAGCTAAACTTCGTCAGCATTATCAAGTAAAAAAAATCAATGTAATTCACCTCCAGAAATTTCTAGTCAAAAGGAGGGTCGAAAGAAGGCTAATATACCTAGACCTCATTTGCCAAGCCCTGTCCCAGCTCCAGTAGTCTATACTAAAGGAAAGGATCGAAGAAAGGAGAAGTCAAAAGTAGTTAATCCAATTTCAGAACTGCAATTGGTAATCCAAACTCCAGTTTCTGAGACAGAATCCCAAAAGGAAGTTCCTATACTTGGTCTAGACTACAACACAGAAGAGGAGGCAAAGAACTGAGTCAATCCAAATGCACAAAAGCCTGGTGAGCATTATAAAACATAGGGAAAAAGATTGGTTCAAAAATGGAAAGAACTCAATTTAGAAGATCATGTTATGCCAGTAAACTTGAATGACTATCTAACTTTTTATCATGATCTCAAACAATATGATCCAGATGCAGTTTGCCCACTGACATTAAAAGAGTTAGAGAAATATAGCAAGGTCTTTCCGAGGGATGAACCTAGCGAGGTTAAGCAACAAGACGGTCAGGTGGATTCTGAAGCTGGATCAGGCCCAGCAACTCAAGCTTACAGAGAAAGACAAAAGAAAGAGATAGTCTCAACTCCTGAGGCTTTTATTCAAGTGGAGGATATACACTTTGAAGAATGTCTAGTTGGGAGAGATCTAGAAAGATCACATGAAAAGCGATCTTTAATAAACAAATGGGTGGGAAAAGTCTCTCAACCTAAAGGCAATCCAGCATATGCTTTTATTCAACTAATAGATAATCCAGAAGAATATAAAAATTTGCCATACATGCCTCAACTTATGGGACTATTTCATCTAAAAATAACAGAAGTTCTCCAAATAGAGTTTCATAGAAAAGACCAAATAAAATCAGCTATAGTAACATTGTGTCTGTATTTGATAACTAAAAGAAATCCAAATGATACAACTGATACAACATATATAGAAAATAGATATAGAGGGGAGATGCAAGCAATTCTTTCAAAAGGAGATATAGATGAACATATAACCAAATCTACTGGAATAATAGATATTCATATTGAAAAAACGTTAAAAAAGGGATCTGAATATGTTCTTGAACGAATTCTAGAAATATCTAGTGAAGCATATACTTTATGTTAGGGTATAGGAGGTTCATTTATCCTACTCCCAAAAAGCTCGCTAATACTAAGTCTACCATCAATCCAGATAATAAAGGTCTTATTGATCCAGAAACAAATAAACCTTTAGAAAAATGTCTTTAAGGTGCATTGGGAGCGTTCTTTGCTCATCAAGATTGGCTTAATACAGAACATCTTGAATGAATCTTCTGGGTAAAGAAACTCAAACCATATTTAGATGTCGTCAAGTTAGATGGAATTCCAATGCCTACTCCTATTTGTCCACGTATCTTTAATAAGATCGAGGAGATGAATCCAGATATCTCCATCAATGTTTGGGGATGGAATGAAGAAACAGCTTCTCCAAAGTCCGTAATTGCTAGTAAGAACTTTAGAAGAAAGTATGTGATCTGATTATTAGCTCTTACAGATATTACCAAATCTGAGAAAGGCAAGTATGGACAAAAGAATCACTTTCTCTGGATCAAAAATCCTAGCAGATTAATATATGGAGATAGTACGCATAAAGAAAAGAAGCATCTATGTGATGGATGTTTCCTAAGATGACTCTCTGAAAAAGTTCTAGAACATCATCTAGAATGGTGTCCAAGAATACATGAAAATGCTCCCCAGAGAGTTGCAATACCAGTGAAAGGGGTTAATGATTTCAAGAAATTTAAGAACTATAGCAGGATGATCAATGCCCCATGTGTTATTATAGCCGATTTCGAGATTGATAATAAGAAGTATGATGAAGCATATGGTGGAAGCATGCGAAAACTTGCCGAACAGAAGGCTAATAGTTTCTGCTACCTAGTCCACTGGATCGATACTAGAGATATATGGGATCTGTTCCTATACAGAGGAGAAAATGCCACCCAAAAATTCGTCCGAAGGATCGATCAAGAGCTAGTCCATATCAATGAAGTCTTAGCTGTTAAAGCTAATTGAATTGAGACTGAGGAGGAAAGTTATCCTTGAAGTTTTTACCCACGTGATTTATTATACCTGACTTTAATTAACCAAAAAAATTTTAGATTTCATTTTTAAGTAAAAATATATTAGTGACTTTAATATCATTCCTTTTGTAAGTTAGATTTGGACAAAATTAATTATTAAATAAAATAAATGCCTTATAAAATACTTTTTTAAAAAATCATATCCTAAGGAAAAAATAATTAAATCAAAAGGCTCGATCGTAACGGTCGAAATCTATCAATATAGAAATTAATAGTAACTAAAATAAAATTATAAATAATAATAAAATAACATACCGAATTTACTTCAGAATAAAAAAAAACTGAAATAATTATAGGCTGCAGTGCTTAAAAAAAAATTATAAATTAATAATTTGATGAAAATAAAATTAAAGATAAATTCTTACCAGAAGTAATCAAACTCGAAAGAAATTGCCTAAAAAATATTCTAACAAAAAAGAGAAAATTAATAATAAATAAATATACTGAAGTTAGAATTCGGGTTCTGAAATTATCACCAATTTCAGATACGACCTTACCACAATCAACAGATTTTGGTTCGATCTTATCACTGCAGCAATCAAATATTTTCATTTTTTTGGAATTTGCGCCATTTTCTTTTCTTTAAGTTTCTATATCAGATATTGTGTTGAATCATTTCAATAAATATTTGAAAAACTTGTTTTTTTAGTTTTGGCCTAAGCTAACTTGTGACTGCAGCTATAGATGATTTGATTTTCCAATATGTGATAGTTAGGGATTTCACTATTTTACATTAGGATTTTTTGAATTATTAATAAATTTTTTTTATGTTCCTTTCTGGCTGTAACGCAATATTATTATTATCATAATCATTATCATTATTTGTTAACTGGAACTTTTTATTTTTATTTGAATAATTTTTTAGGGGATATCTTTTGGCATCAAATGAACTTTTTTACTCTTTTTGTTCGATTGCATGCTGTAGACATTTTCCCATTATTATTTTTTATATTAAGATGGTTTGAATTACGCCTTAGCATTAGAAAATCGCTGCAATTTATAATTAAAAAAGTCACATTTTTATAATAATAATTGTAAAAAATGGTAATGGGTTGCATGTGTTCACACTAATAAAATAACTTTTTTTATCACGGACGTTAGGCTCTAGATAAAATAGCTACGTTACATTATTCAGTTTATAATTAATAAAATACTGTGGTAACGATATGACATAGTATAATTAAATGTTTAAATCAAATTAATACAAATAAATTCTTTCTTATTCTTTAGCTAAATGTACGTAAACAACAAATAAATTTTACAACAGTCAAAATAATAAAAGAGAATGACCCTGCCTTAAACACAAAAAGAAGTTCCGACTAGTTACATAATTGAAGAAGATTTGAACAAGCAAAATATAACTACGCTGGTATATGAATATGATCTAAAATTTGGACATTGGACAGCACCTTTAATTGGAGGAAACGCTCCAGGATGACGTAGTGGATTTCAAATTGTTGCTGATAATTTTGAAAAAATATATGTTTTTTGTTAAATATTTCGAAGAAGTTTATATATCATATTCATTATGATATAGCAAGATTAATTACTAATAAATTAAAATGGTCATATTGCCCTATTGTCAACTCTTACAAAACGTAAGTTGTTTATACTGTGACATTATTATAATATGATGTTATTGTATATATTAGAGGTCATGAGATTTCTGATAATAGCACAGATACGCTTGTAGTTATTAATAAAATTAATCTTTATGATACCAAATATTTGTCTTGACAGTATTTGTATCTACTTAAATTTCTTAGTAAATATTAATTTATAAATTTTTATTCAATTTATTAAGGAAGCAAAAAATGATGGTCAAATTGACTCTCGCTTTTTATACTTGGCTATACTAGTTTTTTTTTTTAATCAATTAATATTGTTTTAAAATATATAGCTATTAATACAGATACAATATTATTAGTTTCTGGAGGACAAAAAACATTATTGAATTAGAAAATCTCAATGTTTCTCCAGATTTAGTAGTTTTACAAACATTTCTATTGAATTAGGGATGTTAAAAAGTCCTATGGGACTAGGTTCTAAAAAGTCTTACGAAGTCTGATCTAGTTCAAAGTCTTTTGAACTATATGACTAAGTCCTAAGACCGCAAGTCCTAATTTCTATAGGACTGCAGTCTCAGGACATGGTCCTAAAATCCAGTCCTAGGACTCAAGTCCTATAGACTGGGTCTTCTTTAAGACGGAGTTTTGGAAACAGATTAGGATCAGACTGGATTTTAACATCCCTACATTGAATGGACTGTTCTGCAAGTATCGAAAATTGGTGAAGTTCCATCACTCACAACTCACACTGCAAATTTAGTTTGAAATTACATGTTATAAAAAAATACTATTTAGATAATAAATTTAAGCTTTAGTATTAACTATATTAGATTTAAGAAATATTACTCAGTTGAACGCTACTTTTTCAGATGTAAATTCAAGAATTATTTGTTAGATTTACTTGGGTTGATAAATTTGTACTGAGCCTATACAACTAAATAAAACGGCATCTAATTCTTCCCCAATGCAAAATCAAGAAAATGGAAATATGAAAACCCAAATTATAATTAGTAAGTGGAATAATCGGCTTCACTATATTCCTAGCAAATAGATTCATTAGTTAAAATGTTGTTATTAGAATTTCAGGCAATATTTAATTTATAATTGACTAAATACCAAGCTTAATAGTTTAAATGTTTAAATTAGATTTGTTCTTATATACCAGGTTTACAAGTTCTAATTTTGGAAGAATCGATAAGATTTGTAACATATTTAATAGCTGTAAATTATTTTTCCGACAAATCGTAAAAATATCCATTTATATTCAACTTTTGTCAAATAGTTTAAGCAAAAAATTAACGTATCAAGCCACAACGAATAACATAGGAACTCGTGTAATTTATCTTAATAGAAAGCTAACCGAACACATTGTAATATTACCGTTTGAATTGTAATCAAACCTTAACATAGAATGAATATCGTTCAATATAACCGGCAGGACACTTCATTTCTGTTTGTCCAGTAGTTGTAACTGATCGAACAACTTATTAGATCATTAATTATTTGATTATATATTTAAATTCGCTAGTAGATTTTCGGACTAAAAACTTGTACAGATTAGAAATTAACAAGATTAGATTAGAAAGGGTAAGGTTGGTTTATTATTTTTATCAGTGTTGTCATGACTGGACAATGGACAATGGACAACACTGGACAAAAAATGCTGTCCATTGTTCATTGATTAAGCAATGGACATATAATTTCGGTGTCCATTGTTGTCCATTGTATTTACTTAAATTTATAAATATACAATTAATAAAAAAAATTAAAATTTATTAAAAA
>CAJVPP010003052.1:0-12738 GCA_910592005.1 Funneliformis mosseae
GATTTTAAGCACCACCCAAAGATTTGATCTGATTTTCCCTTCAAAAATGTGGTGCTTAAAATCGGGAGAATACGGTATACATTATACTGAAATTCCATAAAAATTATACGTTATAAAACTTAATATTTTTATGAAATTTTTATATTAAATTTTTATTGGGATACTGTCTTACGTCTTCAAATTTAGGGGCTCTTACATAAGTAAGAAAGTGGTTAACTGATAATTAGTAGATTAAGTACTACCTTTAGGTAGCTATGGTGATAATAAACTGCATTGCACAACTGCATCATTATCCAATCAAACTATCATTTGGAATAGAGATCAGCTTCAATTTCTAGGTAATTTTGATAATATAAGTATGATAGCTATCTACCTTTCTGAGATTCTATAAGGATAATAATATCTAAGCTTTTTTAATTATGTGTAATATATTCTGATATAATAGTGATTCTAATTAATATTAGTAAGCGAAAAAAAATAATGTAAATATCTATAGCTGAAAGTAATTCTTCTATCCAAATTTGACAGTGATTCTAAGGTCTAGAAGCCCTAAGGTTCACTCTTGAAGGTATCATCTAGAGGTAAGCCTTAGACTAATATTAAAGTGAACAGGTTCTGATTAGAATTTGTGTTTAATCATAATTTTATAAGTCTTAATAATTAGCATTAAGCTAATTTGTAATTCTAGATATATATATAATTGCTACTAAGATACTTAGTATATTGAATATTATAACTATAAAAAAAAATATGTAATTTCTGACATCCTTTTACAAACTAATGTATAAATTATTAAATAATAATTTTTTAATACTTTTTGCTCTTAGAATGATAGTTATATTTAGATCTATATTTATAGATAGTGTAGATCTACATATATTTACAAATTATGCTATTCATGTGACTTAATGATTATTCAAATAATTTCATTAAATATATTATTTATATTAAAAAAATCTAATTTTATATATATAGTAGATGATAATCTAAAGACTAACTAAATTACTATAATAAAATTATATATTTGCAGATCTTAACATATTATTCAAAAAAATTTTTTAAGTATTATACTATTATTTTAACTATGTATGTACTACTGATTTACTTTTAAACTAAAAAAATGATTACAGAATTATAGCATTTTCGTTTATATTTTGTATTTATTAAAAATATAAAAAATAAAAAAAATGCTATTGCAGTATGTTTTATTTATATTAATTATTATAATAGCGAAATAGAATAAGCTAAGCTAAAATTAGAATATTATATATCAAATAAAGCAAAGTTATGCTATGCATATTTAGCAAAATATGAAAATTTTAAAAAGAATTTTCTGAAAATATAGTAAAAAAAATGCTTAATCTACTAAGATCTAAAGATAAAGGTAAAAAGAAAAAAATTATAGAAAATTTATTATTTATTTATTTATTAATTAGTAATATTATTTTTATTTATAAATTAATTAATAACAAAAATAATAATAATATTTTTCAGTTAACAAAATATAGAAAACTTTCTACATAATAGTATCAAGTTTTAACTTTAATAATAATTAACAATAAACTTTAACTTTATATTATTGTCGTTAAATATTAATAAATAATATATCTTAATTTAAACAATTATTTTTAGAATAACAGTTCAAATGGTTTTTTTTTTTCTTTTGTGAATAATGTAAAAACTAAAGTACTATTTGAATTTATTGTATCTGGGCTTATTTTTTCTAATTGCAAAATAATTGGTGGTAAAATATTAAAAAATATAACTAAATTTCTTTAATAAAATATTATAAAAATTGCTAAAAATAATAAAAATAGAATTATAGCAGCTTTTAATAGATAAATATAAAGATAAAACAATTATAAGACATAATATTTATTATATCAAAAGGTCAACCTTTAGTTTAGGATGTATATAAAATAAATTTTGAGCAATCTTGTAAGCTGATATTATTTGGGGTCTTTGCAATAAAAAGGGAGAAAACTCTAAAAAAATTAAAATTTTAGTTTATAAGCCAAAAATGTTCTAAATACTATAATTTGTTCAGATTTATTATTAACTCATTTTTTATTTTTTTTTGAGTTTCCCTCCTTTTCTATTACAAAGGCTTCATTTTATATATAAAAGAATTAATAAAAAATACTAAGAAAAAAAGTTAATATAAAGGCATTTATTTTAGATTCAACCAGTAATATACTGTAGCAAGATAAATTTTTAAATAGTTAATTATTATAAATTAGAATAAGATTAATGGTTAATAATTTAATTTTATTTTAGATAATAAATGAGAAGATAATATTTAAGTAAAATCTTTTTATCTTATATAGCTTACTAAATAAATTTTATTTTTGATAAAATTTTTAAAGAATAAGCATTATATCAAAGAATATCAAAAAGCAGTTCAATTAGTTATTTAATAAATCTGTATTTTTTATTAGCAATTTTCGTGATAATTAAATAAGACTTTTTAATAAATATATATGTTTAGTATCTTCAGATGATATTAGATAGAATAGCTATTATTTTTGTTTTTATTCAGTTTTAAAAACTCAAGTAGTATTAAAGGTAAATATGATAATATTAATTTAACAATATTATTAATTAATACTAAACAAATATTAATATAAAAATATTCTATTATTTTAGTTTATTTTAGCAAAATTCAATTTATATTAAGCTAATTTAATATGTCAAAATAGAATATCTTCAATATTTGCAAATAAATCTTTAACTTATAATAATAATTAAAACTTTCTGATAATATTACTAATATTATAAATAATTCAAAATTTTGAATAATTCTTTTTATATTACAATATATATTTTATCTTTTATGTGACTTTTTATGTAAATTACAAAATGATACTGTATAATTATTTCAAATAATACATTATTTATATATACTATTAGAATATTTAAAAATCGTCAGGATTTTAATTTTAGTATGTAATTAGTTGAAAGATACCTTTTTAGAATAAAATTATAATGTAATTTAAAGTTATAAAGACAATTTTTACTAGTACTCAATGTAAAAATAAGTTTAAAGAAATAATAAGAAATTGCAAAGTAAGTAAAATATTAATAAAAAAAAGAACAATAAGTTTATATTAATTATATTTGCAAAAATATATTTTTTGATATTTTAGTTATTCAAAAAGAAAAGCAAAATAAAAAATAAACTCATAGAAGAAATTTTTAAAAGTTAAATTTCTATTCTAAAATAGATTTAATTAGTATAATAAACTTTTCTAATTGAAATTAAAAGTTATTAATATTTAATATTACTTATATTATTTAACTTCTTATGTAAAAAAATGGAGACGTATAAGTTTAGTTAATTAATATAAAAATTTATTTAATTATATTATTTTAATCTAAATTAATAATCTAATTTTATTTTTAAGAATCTTCAATTTTTAATTTACCTTTTTTTTTGCCACTCTTAATCACCTATTAACTCAAATTAATTTTTATTTTAAAAAACATGTTTTGCCTTATAAACATTACAATAAATCATTTCTTACTATTTTTTTTTTATTTTCATATATTATTTCGTTTAATTATTATTTTTCTTTTTATCTTTCCTTTTCTTTATTTATTCCATTATTTTTACTCATTTTTTTATCTTAATTCAGTTTTTTTATAAAATTTTTTTTGAATTTGCTAAAAAAACTGAATAAAGCTTACTATCTTACATAAGATTTAGAATTAACAGTTATAGGATAATCTATATTTGATTAAAAGCAAGTATTTATTATATTATTATTTTAATTTATATTTACTGTCTTAGACTATTATTAACATGTATATTATATAATATTTTAGTATAATAAATATTTTATCTTTATTCATTATTTACTATTAACAAATTTTCTTATTATTTAGTAAAGTATAACTTTCATATACAAGATTCGTTGTAGAAAGAATAAACTTTATTTAGTTAATTTATAATATAGTAAAGTAATTAGAACAGTAACATTTATTATATAATATTCATTTACTATAAGTTTATATACTTAACTTTTATCTTATAATAATCTTACATTATACTATATATACTAAGATCTTTTAATTTAAAATATTATATAATAAAGGTCACTGCTTTTAGCTATAATAAATTAATTTATATAAATAAAATAAACTTTTTAATTATAAATTAACCTTATTGTAAGTTTTATAATTTTTTTATGAGTTTAAAGTTATTAATAAAGAAATTGATTATAACTTTATAAAAATTACTTTTTTCTTTAATGTTATTCTCTTTTAGAATTTGATTGTAAAATCTTATAATAATTTGCTTTTAAATTCATTATTATTATATTTAACTAAATAATCTTAAATTTTATAATATATAAATCATTAATTTAATTTAAATATAAGAAATACTTGTAAGATTTAAAGAATATTTTAAGATCATAAATTCTAATAAATAGAATCAATTTTTGTAATTCTTTTAATTTAAACATTAAGATAACTGAAACTGAATCTAATGATAATATAATCATATTTTTAAGATTCAATTTGTGATCATATTGAGATCTAATTATATTTGAATTTAATTATTTAAAATGATTTTATATTTATTATTTTTTTTTATATTCATTTTTTTGTATTTTTTTTTAAATTTAAATGATTTATTAATTTCAAATTTGATATTTGCTAATAATTTTATATTTATTATAAGATTATACAAAGATAAACTATTATTGGTATTTAGTTTGTGTAACTTGAGTAAAGTCCCAACAAACAAACAGATCGATTGGTTGAATAACAATTTATTTATTTATCGGAATTTTTTTTTTTAAAAAAAAAAGAAAAAAAAAAAAAAAAAAAAAAAAAAGCATAGCTATTACAGAGAAACCATTTGTTGATTATGTAACTAATAAACTATGTTCATATCATAATGCTTGTATGCAAGAAACAAAAGAAACAAATGCCTAAACTATAACATATTTTTTATAGGAGTCTCTGCTACACAAACCATTTTGGAAATTACCCGAATTGTAAAAAGTGGACATCATCAGTTTTAAATTATACTCAGTATATTATTAGATAACGCGTTTTTTTTTTTTTGTTTTTTTAAAAAAAAAGAAATTATGTTCTTTGCGGTTGTCTAAAGAATATCCTCGTTCTTTTTTTGGATATAGAGAATGCCTTCTGATCAAACCTATTGTAGTAGTACAACAAAAGCAACCAGTTATATTTATTCAAAAGTTATGAAGCGATCAAGTGTTCGAAAATTAAGATCTCAAACATCTAAAGCAAAGACAGCAGCACAAAGGGACTCCTCACCTTTTGATAATATTAGTGAACGTAGTAATAGTAGCGGTAGATATCAACTAAGACAATCCTCACTCTCTCCTTCCGGTTCTCAACCAACTGATGTCAATGCTAGTTTTATCTCGGTATCAAGTATACCCAATGAAGATTTTAATACAGTACAGACAGAATCAAATTTAGCCTCACAACAATCATCATCAGATAATAACTCTGATGATAATTATTCAAATTTAATTATCAATCATTCAGGAAGTTCGACATATAGCTTTTCTCGTTCGTCGTCAATTCCATTATCTAGAGCAAATTCCTTTATTGGTACGGAATCGGTATACTCTGCCAATAGTAGATCGCGTGCATCTTCACCATTTGTAGAAACCTCATCTGATATTAGATCTGAAGTTACTTCAACAAATAATTCTAGAAGGTCATCTGTTTTATATCAATCTTTTACCTATGAAGGAAATTCTTCCGATGATACTTGTTCCGCTGTTATCATGCCATTAGAGACTTCAACTTTAGAAAAAAATATTATACAAGAAGGATTAGAGTCAACATCTACCAATATTATTGACAATGATAACGATAACATCACACAACAAGCATTAACAGAAGGAGGGGGGAATTCTAATAATTTTATTCGTCGAGCATTTAATAGGGTTAGAAATACTTTTATTTGGAGTAAACTTATTGAAATGATCATTTTAACAAAGGAATGTGTTAAAAGTACGATTACACGCGATAATTGGAGATATATTGCGATGGCAACATTGATCACAATACTCTTCTATTATTTTGTTCCTTGTAACATGGGAGACTTGAAGAATCTAGAATTTTCGGAATGCATGACAAAGATTAATAATGTGATTCATCAATATAACGTGGAATTGACGGATTCATCAACAGCGTTTAATAGGGATAGTGACGCATTGATTCGAGATGTGGTTGCGGATCAAGTCAAAACGGTGTGTGCAGCGGAAGTACAAAAAAGAATTCCAACACAAAGTTATGATTTAGCAACTAGAGAAGATCTTGTAGTTGATATTGTACGACAAGAAATTAGAAAGGCAGTAGAAGAAATGTTATATACTTATTCACAGGATAAATTAAATAAGGCAGATTTCGCATTATCAACGGGAGGAGCGAAGATAATTAGTCAATTAACATCACCAACTTATGAGCAATGGCCAACTCAATGGTATAGACTGGCAATAGCAAAATTAACCGGTCATGGAATTACGAGGGGTAAACCACCGATAACCGCGTTACAACCGGAAACTCATGTTGGACAATGTTGGCCATTTGCAGGACAACAAGGACAAATAGCTGTATTGTTGAGTAGGAAGATTTATGTTACCGCAATTACTTATGATCATGTAAGTAAGACGGTGGCGATGGGAACAACCAGTGCTCCGAAAGAATTTGAAGTCTGGGCCTTTGTTGATGAAGATGACAATGAGAAAACGGATCAGCAAACAGGACAGGAATTCGATGAAAATTTCGATTATTCAACTAGCAATACGTTAAAGAATATTCCTATTAACCAACAAACTTCAAATAATCTAGATTCTTCATCGTCTAATCTTTTACATCTATCTGGCAAGGATTTAAAACTTGGATCATCTCCAAATCATTTATTTTTGGGACGTTTTATTTATGATATAAGTGGTTCGCCCATTCAAACCTTTGAGGTGGTGAATAAACCGAATAAACCTACACCAATTCGAGCCATTATTATGAAGGTAAATAGTAATTGGGATAATCCATTATATACATGTTTATATCGATTTCGTGTACATGGTATACGAGCTGATGTAAATTCCGGTACTGGATGAAATTCCGAGTTGATATTTCTTGTAGGAAACAAATTGGTGTAAAATAAATATATATTTTCTCCCTCTTTTTTGGGTTTCTTTTTAATAAATCTTTTTTAACCTTTTTTATAAGTAAATCATGTGACCCTGCAGCGGATCAAAATTTCACCCGGCCATATGAGGTCACGTGGAGTGATTTTTTTTTTTTTTTTTGGTGAAAGATGCGGATCAAAATAAAAATTCTCGATTTTTATCCTTTTTTTTTTTTTTTTTTCTTTCTCTTTACTTCCCATTAAAAAAAAAAAGTGTGATAGATGTCAATCGAATCTTCACAGGTGGAAACACCAAAAAAAATCGCGATAGTAGGAATTCAAGACGAATATACACGAAATATAATAATCAAATCATTCAAAAAAATTCTACCCGATTTGCAAATATTACAATTTTCGACGACGACGACGCTTACCTTCACGAGCGCAAAAATAGTACATTGGTTAGAATACGAGGACATCGATTTTTTTAATCAAACATTGTTAAATAAACATTCGCAACTGGTAAATTCATATTGTATCAGGAAAGGATTGATTCGTAAAGCAAATTTTAATTTCAATATACGAAAATATTTGAGTAAAAATCAAAATAGTATTTTAAAGAGTTCCATACCTGAAACTTGGTACTTTGAAGTTACGCACAAAGATTATTTAGATGAAGCTCTTGAAGAAATTTTTGAGGTTGTAAACGAATGTAAAGAAAATGATGAAAGGATTAACGAAGAAAAGGTTAAATTTATTTTAAAACCGAGTTTAGGTAATAAAGGCGCAGAAATCAAAATCTTTGACAGCATCGATCAGTTAAGAAGCGTTTTCGAAGGGAAACACGACTTGAAGGAAGATGAAGAAGATGACGATGAGAGCATATTTCATATAAGGGATTGGGTCGTACAACGATATATATCAAATCCATTGTTGATTCGAAATCGAAAATTTCATATTCGATCCTATATTTTAGCGATATCAAATTTACAAGTTTATCTCTACAAAGATATGTTGGCCCTTTTCGCGTTAAACGCGTACGCGCCCACCGATATCAATGACGCGTTATCACATTTAACGAATACCTGTTTACAAGTGAACGAAGTTTCCTTTAAGGAATCAAATCAAGTGAAATTATTTTGGGACTTATCAACGAAAGATGATGAAGGGGAGGTAGGTATAATCAGCAAACTTGATTTAGAGATGATTTTTAATCAAATCAAATCCATTTTAAATGATTGCTTTGATTCTATCGTTAATGAAGTAACTCAATTTATGCCCATGGAAAACGCTTTTGAATTATTTGGCTTTGATTTTTTGGTGGATCATGAAATGAACGCTTATCTATTGGAAGCAAATTCCGTAAGTTTTTATTTCGTCATTCATTATTTGTTATTTTTTTTTGCTTACTCTCGTTTCCATTTTTTGCAACACAGTTTCCAGATTTTAAACAGACGGGTGATGAACTGTCTCACGTAATTTCAAATCTGTTTGAAGACACCATAAAATTGGCTATCGTTCCTTTCTTCGACGTAGAGTACATTAATGATCATGATTCAAAATTTTGTATGGTATTCAAAAAAGAAAAAATAAATAAACAATTAAACAAATAACAAATAAATCGATCGTAATCATAAAAAAAAAAGTTTCTTTTTTAATATTCTCAATTTATTTAATGATGATGATAAAATTTACATTACAAATCAAAAAGGAAAGTAATTATACAGCAAAGAATATGATCCTTTTATGGAATTAAACGATCGGTTTCGGGATTATATCTAATTTGTCTTAAATTCCACCAAGCGACAAACCGTCTAACCAAAACTCTCAGAACACCTCCTAATATCAAACCAGAAGCGACAGATGAAGCAATCAAAATTGGAACCGTATCTTGTTGTTTAACCGCAATACCAACAAGTGCCCAAGCGATGGTAGCCGCAAAGACGGCGTCATTTCTTTTATGGTAATCAGAAAAGTAAACTCCAATAGCTCCAAGAAATGCGATGGCAATGGTGGACAAGAATACGGTATCAAGTGTGGAAATTGCTGCCCAAAAGTTCAAAATTGTCGCTACAAAAGTCCACGCCGCATACATTGTAAAAGGGTAATGAATGAAAATTCGATCCCAAATAACCTTTGGAGGATAGTATTCCGTAATAATATTATATGCTCGGAAAGTGACTAAAAAGAGGGCTGCAAGGACAAAAGCATCGAGGAGAACGAGATTCTCGTTGCGCTGTAAATGTTGAAATAAGAAAAATAGATCAATTTATGAACTTTTTTTTTTTTTGGAGAATGAAAAAGAATAATTTACCCAAATCAATAACCAGGTAACGTTCAAAATGCTGGCAGCAACATGATAATATTGAATTCCCTCAACGGTTACAGATTCAGCAGCATCGGTCCATTGATAAATGATAAAACCGCCAAGTAAGGTATAAATAAGATACCAAATTTTAAAAGTATATTCTGCAGGTAAAAGGTGGGTTACTGGAACTGTTCCGTTATCGTTTTCAAATGATAAAGTGTTATTATCGCCTGGTTCAGTATCCGGTTGTTTACGTTCGTCACCCACATGTATGATAGAATTAACAACGATAACTAAGAGAAAGGCAACAATATTGGCTGTTTTGAGGAAAATACTGTGACGAGACATTTTTGATTTTTAACTTTGGCGTCTGTAAAGAAGAAAAGAAGGAATATATGAGAAAAACATCTCGCATCTTAACGCCTTCATTTGTTTGATGATTTAGTACGACATTTATTATATTTTATTGTTATTGTCTGACCACCTGGGCGTAAAGTTTACGCAATTTTACAAGGGTGTTTTATTTATTACCTTTTTCATATCGATATCGGATTGAAAATCTTGATTATCTTGCAACCATTTAAAGGTTTGATACATATTGCGAGTTCGAAAAAATTCAATATGTCATTGCCCTCGCGAAAAGGACAAGTTTAAATAAAAAAAAATATATATATATATTTCTTTCTAAATTATCACTGGAATACATGAATTACATGGCACAAGACAATATTCAATCCGGTGAAACCATTCAGAATAGTATATACTGTGTATATATATTTTTTTTTAAAAAAAATTATCCGTTTATATGTTTGTAATGCCTTAGCAAAATCTAATTCAAATAAATTTATCATAGAATGGAATAGAATATATAATTCCCAAATTCCTAATAATTTAATAATTTGATTTTGAAAAAGTTAACTTACATTATATAATTCAAATTTTATATTTATAAAATTTGAATATTCTATTACTTTATATTCAAACCATTCTTAACAATTATTATTAACTTTTTTAAATTCTGATAAAATATTAAATTATTAAACATCATATTTTATTAAATTTTGTTTTATTCGGTTAAAAAGTAATTTATTCATCGCGCCGTGCGATATCATTGCCTCTCTTTTGTCACCCGTGTCACACCCCTCCTTTCTTCATTTTTCATATATATATATATTCCGGTCAAAACTAAGATGTGATATTAAACGCAGCGCGTGAAGAATAGATTTTTTAACTAAAAAATTTCTCTGTTCCTGGCATTATATAATTTTGCCTAGAGGAAATGCATCACATGGAGCGATGAATAAATTTACTCTGGTAATTAAGTATTTTCATAAAATTATTAATAATTAAATCTGCTTCATAATTTTTATATTACGTTAATTGATGTTATTAGATTAAATAACTTTTAACTTTAAAGATTAGATTAAAACCATTTTATTAAGAAATATAAGTATACAGTCAAACCTCTATATACCGATATCGTATATACCGATAATTGCTTGTATCGATAAATTTTTCATGTCCCATTTCATAATTAATAAAAAAACCTTGTTATACCGATATTACATATAGTTTCACGATATAACATGTACTGATATTTTTCTTTGTCTCCTTATAATTAACATATAGTAATATGTACCGATATTTTAGGTTACACTAACATATAATTTTACTTAATATGTTGTAGCGCATTTTTATTTGCATTGGGAAATCATGTCTCAACTACATGTAAAAAGAAAATCAACCCAAGATACTTTTCAAACAAAGAAAAGAGTTGTTTTAACACACGCACAAAAAAAACAATTCTGTTTAGATTATCAAAAAATGCCACAACCTACTCAAGAAGAACTTGTCACTTTATATAAAATTAAACAAAATACCGTTTCAGATATTTTAAAAAAGAAAGAAAAGTGGCTGAGTATAAATCCAGACTCAAAAGAGTTAAATAAACAGAGAGAAAAGTCTGTTCATTTTCCTCAAATAGAAGAGGCTCTTTCATTATAGACAACTAATGCACTTGCTGCAGATCTTATTATTAATACTGATATTATACGTAAAAAAGCTAAATTTTTTGCACAGCGGTTTGAAGTTGATAATTTCACAGCTTCTAATGGATGGATTAATGGATTTAAAGAATATCACAATTTAAAGCAATATGTTAAATGGGGTGAAGCAAAAAGTGCACCATTGGAAACATTAGATGAGAAAAGGAAAAATTTACGTGAAATTATTGAAGATTATAATTTAGAAGATGTTTTTAACTGTGATGAAACAGGTAATTCTAATTTTTTTTTAAAAAAAAAATAATTAAATAATATTCTAATATTTTCTGTTTATTTTAGGACTGTATTAGGATCTTGAGCCAATAAAAACATTAGCGTAAGATTCACTTTCTGGAAAAAAAAATTCAAAAAATGTGTAACGTTTTTACTTACATGCAATGCAACTGGCACTGAAAAATTGAAGCCATTTTTTATCTATAAATATCAGAATCCACGAATATTAAATGGGATAAAAAAAGAAGACTTACCAGTTGATTATTACTGAAATTCAACTGCTTGAATGCAGGTTTCAATATGGAATGATTATCTTAAAAAATTGGATAGACAGATGCGATTGCAAAATCGTCACATTCTTTTGCTAATTGATAATGTGCCAGTACATATCATAGATGAAAATATAAATTTAACGAACATGGCTGTACACTTTTTACCACCAAACACTACTGCATATTTACAGCCTTGTGATGCAGAAATAATTAAATCTTTTAAAGTCAGTAGTTTTTTAATATTTTTATTAATTTAAAACAGCAAAAAAATTTAAATCCAAATTATATTAATCATGTAATTTTTTAATAATTTAGGCACAATATCGAAAATTACTTATTAGAAATAGGATTGAAGCATATGAAATTTCACAAAAATTGAGAAAAGAGACCATTCCACTAAACATTTATGATGCTATTAATTTTAGCAAAAGTGCTTGGAATTCTGTAAGTCAGCAGACAATTTTTAATTGTTAGCAACATACAGGAATTCTTTCACAAGATAAAATGAATGATGATAAAATTGAGAATTATGATGATCAAGCAATTCATGATGAAATAGAGATACAAGAGCTAATTTACCAACTTCCATATGATGATTTTATGGATGTAACAGATTTTCTTCATATTGATGACAACTTAAAAGGTAGTGAAGGGTTAAGTGATGAAGAAATTGTGTTAATGATAAAATCTAAAAATAATGAACCAGAAATAGATCCTAATGAAGGACCTTTGGAAGTAATTTCAAACAAAGAAGCCTTA
>CAJVPP010003053.1:0-12733 GCA_910592005.1 Funneliformis mosseae
AAAGAAATTAATACTTCAAATTTTATGAAAATACGTTGTTTGAATGTTTTTAATTTTTATTTGGAATAAAAAAAAAAATTTAATTTAAAATTTTACGAATTGAAATTTTATTTTTTTATCATTTGTATTTCTTGATTAACTTTTAACTTATGAATCTAAAAAAGGCAAATGATCGGAAGCACGTGATCATCTTACCTAGGGGTGGAGGGGTAAATGCTTATATTAAAATTATATTAGCTAATATATGTTAGCGCCCTAAAAACATTTCTTAAAAAAGTATAAAAACTTTTTATTCCTTTTTTTTAGAAAGAAAAAGAAATAAAAAAACTTTTTTTATATTTTTTTTTATACACTTATATTTTAATTTAAAATAATTATAAAAATGTTATAATAACTTTAATATTTAGAAAAAATTAAATTAGCATTATTTTACTTAACTAACTAAATTTTATTATATGATTTAAGAAGTTTCAAAAGATTTTAATATTATTCAATTTCAATAATTTTATCTTAGTTTCAGATTATTAAAAATTTTAGATTTCAATTCTTAAAAGCTAAAATATTTTAATCTTAAATTAATTAATATAATTTAAATAAAATTTAAAATTTAAATTATTAAAATTATTATAAATTAATTTTATTTAAATTCATATTATTATTTTAAAAATTTTTATCATAAATTTTTAAATTTATAATTATTTTTTAATAAAAAAATTTTTAAATTTATATAAAATATTTGAATATGAATCACATGATCTTTATTTATTTTAGTATTATATTTCTTTGCTTTTAAATTACTATTTTTTAAAAACTTAAAATTTTTTTAATGAAAAATTAATATTTATCATATTTTATCTATCATATAATAATTACATAGGTAATTTCTTAATTTCTTAATACTGATATAAGTAATATTAATACTAATCATATTATATAATCTATATTTACACTATATACAAATAGAAATTATCATTATTTAATATAATTTTAATAAAAAATAAATAATAAAATTATAATTTTTATTATATATTTTAATTATAATAAATATATAAATTATAAATAAATTATTTTTATTTTATAATTATTTTTATAGATAAAAAATAGCTTTTTTAAATTATTAATAAAAAAATATTTTTAATATTTTATTTTATTACTTAATATAATATAAAATATATTTGATTAATTAATATATTATTAATTTTAACATTATAATTTATATCTATTTTAGCTTTTTGTTTAATTTTTTCTTCTTATAATTATAATTGTTTCTAATTTTTAATTAAATTATTTTAATTTATTAGTCTATAGTATAAGCAAAAGATTATTAAATACTATAAAATTTAATAAATTTATTAGTCTATCCGTTTGCTTAATAATTGAGTCAATACTGATTAGTCTTTGCAATTATATAAAAATCTAGATAAAATAATTATTAAAGTGAATTTTTTAGTTAAGATTATTTTGAACTTAATAACAGTTTCTGTTTCTTAGTTATTATTATTAATTTATTATTATTTACTTAAGTATTAATAGGATTTTTTAAATATTAGTAATATTTTTTTTTTTAAATTTTTAAATTCAATTTAATTATTAGTCTAATAATATTTTTTTATTAAGTTTTATTATTAAATAGTTTTTATTACTATTTAATATTAAATATAATTTTCTAAACTTATATAAAAAATCTTAATTTAAAAATTAAAAAATTTCTATGAGTATTTTATAAAATTTTGGGTATTTTAAATAGTAAAATAATATAAAATGATAATATTATATATAATAGAGATTTATCATACTTAAAATTAAATTTTCTTTTAATAGAACTGTTTAAATAATTTAATATATAAAGAATTAAATATTTATAAAAGATAAATATAATTTTTAGTGAAAAATTAGCAATAAAAATATTAAATTCTTATTTATTATAATATCAGCATTTTTCTATTATTTATATTATCAAATTAAATAATAAATATATTAAATAATTAAATTAGATTTTTTAACAATAATAGTAGTTAAAATTACATCTTTTAAAATATTAAAATAACTTTAAAAAATATTATTCAAAATAAATCTTTCTTGATTTTTATATTGCCAAACTTAAATCTTATCAAAAATTATAAGTTATTTTATAAAAAAAAGTAAAAATAAAAATTATGAATTGGTTGCAAAATAAAATAATATTTTATAAAATTTTTTTCATAAATATAATAGAAATAAAACAATTTATATTATAATATACTTATTTAAATATTTCAATAGTATATTAAATTAGATTAAAGTATATATTAAAGAATAAAATATTAATTAAATGATAAAAATGTTACATTGATATCAATCTTTAAATGAGTAAACATTTTGTATTTTAAAATTAAAATTTATATATACTATTAAAAAATATAATTACTATTTTTTTTATTGAAAGCTATAATAATAATTAATTAATTAATTACTTTTAAAAAATATTAACATCAAATTTTTTATATGTTTGCCTTTAAATGATCTAATATTAAGAATTTAATATTTACAAAAATAATTAATTAATTAATTTCTTTTAAAAAAATATTAATAAAAATTTTTTTTATTTAATATATTTTTGAATTAATATAAATTTATAATTATAAAAAGTTAAGTAAATATAATTATATTTTATAAAAAATATTTTTTATAAATTTGTTTTAATAGAATTTTTCAATAATTTAAAATTAAAAATCTAATAATTATAAAAAATAATTATAATTTATTTTTTTTAAAAATTAGTAATTGATTATTATAATTTAATATTTTTTATTTTTATTTATTTATTAGAGTTAATCATATGATAAATATTTAAAATAAATTAATAATATTCAGATATTTTAAAATAGAATATAGTTAAAAGTGAATATTATATGTAATATTAAATAGATATATTATAATATAATAGAAAAAAATAATTAATAATATTAAATAATAATTAATTAAATTAAAATAATACTTTTATATAAAATCTTTCAATTGAAATAATATTAATATAAATACAATACTAAAATTTATTAAATAATATATTTAAAAATTATTTATTAAGTTTTATCTATTACGTTAAGTTTAAAAAATTTACTTTGTATCAAAAATTAGTATTACATAATAATTTTGTTAAATATTTATTACTATAATAATTATTTAAGACAAATATTCTATTCTTAATTAATTAATTTAATTAATAATTTAATAATTCAGATTGGTAAGAGTATTTATAGGTTATTATAATATTAATAATATTATTTATTATAATTTTTTTTTAGAATTTCAGATTATTATAATACAAATTATTATATTAAAATAGTAAAATTCAGACTAATAAAAATATTTATAAGCTATGATATTAGATTTTTTTTTTATAGAATTTCAGATTGCTATAATATAATTTATTAATTATTATATTAAAATAATAAAAATCACTTTTTTAAAAATTTATTTAAAGGACTTTTAATCAAATTATAATTTTATTTGAATAAAACCTAAAATATAAGAATAATCTTTATATAGTTTTAAGATAAATTATTTCTTCTATGCAAATTCTATTTTTTATATAAATAGATATAATTTTCAATAAGATAAAGTTAAAATTGTATTTATTTTTTCTTAATACAATTTATAGTAAGATAAAGCTATAAGTTTGTATAATTTTTTTAAAAAATCAAATATTATGATACTCAATTAATTAAAATTAAAAAATAAATTTTTTTAACCTTTATAATTTATATCTTTTAACAGTATTTTTATTTATAAATAAATGAAAATAATATCTTTATATAAAAATGGTAATTTAAATAAGCTTTTTATTTCATTTTTATTTCTACCTTTATTATTTCTTTTTTTTTTTTATCTATATCTTTACTTTTACCTCTATTTTTGCTTTACTTTTGCATCTACCTTTATTTCAATATCTATTTTTATAAATAAAAATGATCAAAAGTAAAAAAAATATATAAATAAATAATTTAAAAAATTGTTTTATTTATTAATAAATAATAATAAATTATATGTATTAGATTTGATTATAAAAAATTTTTAATCTAATTTTCTTTTTATAGTAATAATATAACATTTTTAAATTAATATCACTCTAAGCCAAAATTAATACTTTTAAAATATTTAACTATTAATTTTAATAGATATATTAAAAACTTTTAAACTTATTAGTTTAAATTAAAATATTTTAAGTTTTAATTATATTACATAATTTAAATTTTAGCTAATTTACTATAATAGGAAAAATTAATATAAGTAAATTTTATATAATATTATAAAATGATCACATTCAATAATGCTTATTTATTCAAGTTATTTTAGCTTATAAATATATATATTTTTTCTTACAAAAAAATTTTCAAAATAATTAAAAAAATTATTTTTAATTTTTGTTTAAAATTTTAAGTTATATTATACTTATTTTTCACAAAAAATTAGCTGTTAAAAAATGGTTAAGTTATCAGCTTTATAATACAGATTTTGACTAATTTGCATTATAATATTTAAATAATAAAGATGAATATACTCCCTTATCAAGTGATAGTAATTATTTATCAAATATTTCAGATAAAACTATTATACTAAAAAATATTAAAATTAGAAAATATATTTTTTGTTTTAGCAGATATTGCCTTTTTTTATATAATTAAAATTATGAGTTTTTTCTTTTTCATAAATAAATATTTTTATTTTAAAAAATAATAAAAAAAAGAAATTATATATTAAAAATCTATTACAATATATTACCAAAAATATGGACCATCAGAAATATATATAAAAGTAACTAAAGGTTTTTGCTAATTACTGAATATTATATAAAACTAATTTTATAAATAAAATCTAAAGTCACAATAGATGCAGATGATATCTTAGAAATAGAAGAAATTGAAAGTGCTGATATCTTAAAATTAAAAGAATCAAACATTGCATAAGAAAAATAAAAAAATGAAATAGATATTAAAATAAATAATGATAATAATAATTTTACTAAAAAAATAGAAGCTCTTAAAATAATTCTTAAACAAAATAAAAAAAATATGTTAGTATATAAATATTTAAGATATCATTCAGTTTATGAATTACTTATTAATTATAAAAAAAAAATATAATCTGTAAAAAAACTGCAACTGTTACTATAAGAAATATTTTTAATAAAGAACTATATTATGCAAAAGGAATTAGAAAATAGGCAAAAAGATGGGTTAAAAATGAAGTATTACTAATATTAATATAAGATTATTATCAAAAAAACAAAATCATTTATTGATGATGAAGATGTTATTGAAGAAAACTTAGAATTTATTCATAAAAATAAAGGAAAAATTACATCTAAATATATAAAATCTTTATTAATAATATTCTTTTTTCATAAATTTATCAATTTCTGAAAAAATAGCTAGAATGTATTTAAAAAAACTTGGACTTATTTCACAATTTTGAAAAAAAAAGTATTTACTTTAAGATATAAAACTATATTTCTTAAAAAAATGAAGAAATATCAGTTATGTGAAGAAAAAAATAATTAACTGATCTAATAAGAATTAATTATTATATATATAAAATTATATCTTTATAACTAAATTTTCTTGCACAAAAATTAGAATTAGAAATAATAATTGAAGAAACTGAACATAAATATATTTTTTATCTTAAATTTCATATGAATTAAATTTTATTAAAATGTATTAAAAATCAGCAAAAATATTTATAAATATTATGGTTACATATAGAATAGATTACAAAAAACTGTTTCAAAAGCATTAAATTTGTTTTCATTATTAAAATAAGGTATTTTATAAGAAAATTATAGAGATATATAAATATATATAAGAAAGGTATTTTAGAAAACCTTGTTATATTTGCAAAAATAAATATAAATCACATAAAAGAATTCCTGATGATGTACTTAATCAAATTATTTTAAAAATAAATAAAAAATAAAAAATTTGTTTAGAAAATTAAACAAAATTTTAGATAATATTAAATATTATATTAACCAATCAAATTTGCTCTAAATCATATAATTTTATATTATATTAGCAAAAAAATTGAGAAAATTTTTTATTTGCTTAATTAATTTGCTTTTTCAAAAGTTATTTAATAATAAAAATTTATAAAATCCTGATTACTAGATCATAAAATATTTTAGGATCTATTATAAAAATACTGTACTATAAAAAGTATTTTTAGATAAAAGAAATCAATTATTTAAAAAACTTAATACAAAACTTAATTATATTGAAAATAATTTTAAAAATATAATAAAGAATTTATTTTTCAAAAAAATTATTATTATATCTATATAATATATAAAAATTACAATAATACAGTAACATAATAAATATATGTTATTACTCTTAAAAAAAATATTATCATATAGCCAAATTTATATATAATTATATTTAAGATCATTTATTAATTTTAAATAAATTAAAAAAAAAAAATAATTTATATAATTTTTTAAAAATAATATCAAATTTAATATAAGAAAAAAACATTTTTAATATGTATTAAAATCTTAAAAAATATTTAAAAATTTAATTAAATTTAAAATTTTTGAATTATATAATAATTGATTTTTAGATATTAAAACGAATTTATTATTTTTTAAAGTTTTACTATAATTTTAAATATATTTAAAGAAGAATGATAAATTAAATTTAATAAAATAAGAAACTACCAATTTTTATAAAATGATTATAATTATAAATATACTTTTTATATAATAGTAGTATTTGGAATTTTAAAGAAAAAAATTTAGTTTTAAGTAAAATTAATACAATAGAAAAAGTTATATATGATTATATAATTTTATTAAAGCTGTTTTTTAAAATATTTTAATTCTAAAAATAAATTTTCTATAGTTTATTATCTAAAATAATCATATTTAAAATTAATAATTTAAAGAATTTTAATTTTAACTATTTTAAAATATTTCAATCATCATAATATATTTTAATCATTATAATACATTTTAAATATTATAATTGATTTTAATTATAATAATATATTTTGATTATTATAATTTTAACTATCATAATATATTTCAACTTTTAAAATTTTTAATAAATAATTGAAATTAATTTTGATTATTTTAACTATTCAAAATAGTTAAAATTAAATTATTTAATTTTGGATATAATTTTTATATTTAAAAAATTAAATAAATAACAATTTATTTTGAAATAAAGATACATTATAAATATTTATTTTTAATTTAATAGAAATTAATTTAAATTCAATTATTAATATCTAAAAAGTTCTTAAACACATTGAAAAAATATCTGAAATTAAAAATGGTAATTATAAATAAATTATAATCATTTATAATAAAGTATTATATTATTAAATACAAAAATTAAAAAGAATTTTTCTTAACTTAATTTAATTTTAGATATTTTTTATAAATAAATTAGTATATTAAAAATATTTATTAAATTAAATTAAGATATTGATATCAAAAATTTTATTCAATATTAAGAGTATTATATTAAAATTAATTTTAGATTTTAAAAAATATACTAATTATTATAAGTCATAAAATTCAATATATAATATATATAAGCATATAATAGTTTTTAATTAATATGATTATATATTATTTCTTAAAGAATATTTTTTTATTGAAGGTTATACTAGAGTTTATTTTAATAATCTTCATTAAAAATTATAATTAAATAAATATTTGTATTTATTAATTTACTTTATGATATTTAATTTTTAAATCAACATCAAAGTCATAATATAATATTTAAAAAAATTAAAAAGTACTTAAATTCTTAATTCCTTCTATATCTTTATAATAATATTGAAAAATTGTAACATATAATTGTATCAAATTTTTGTATAATATAAATATTTTAAAAAAAAATTTATGAATATTATATATATTTTAATTTTAATATTAATTCATATCTATTTTAGAATTAGATAAAAATTTTAAATCTAAATATTAATAATTATATTTTTTAAAATATAAATAAAAGATAAAAATTAAGTTAAAATTACATATAAAAAGAATTAAAATAATAAAATAAAGTTAATTAATAAAATATTATTAGGTATTTGATATTTAATTCTTATAATATATAAGAAGCAAATCTTTAAAAATTTGAAATTTTAATAAATCATAAATTTTATTTATTACTAACTTTTTAATTTCTTATAAGTGATTTAGATTGATTTCATTTTTAAAGTCTCAAATAAATCTTATATTTATAAAGTAATTGTTCTTTAAAAAATTAGAAATATAATAATTAAAAATAGTATTAAATCTAATAAAGAAATAAAAAAGAAACTTAAAATTATAATATATAAAGAAATAATAATATATTATTTAATAATATAAATATTTTGCAGAAATATATTATAAATAAAATTTTACTTTTATAAAATTTAAAAAAATAATTTTATATATTATTAACGTGCAATCCTGTTGAATTATGACTTTAGACAAAGTGTTTAAGTAGTGATTTTTTTAAAGTTTACATAATAAATCTCTGTGTAGTTTAACTCAAGCTTTATAATTTATATGATAGCGAACTTCAACAATATTAAAAGTAGATAACTCAATTAATTTAAGATTATAACAATATGTTTATTGACAATAAGAAATAAGAAATAAAGAAAAGATATAAGAAAATAAAAGAGAATAAAAGAAACTAAAAAAACTAGAAGTACTAAATGTAGATGTTAAACCTAATACCTCTAAAAGTATTATTAGAAGTATATCTAAAGGTAAAACTAAAAGGAAACTAAAAGTGAACTAAAAGCGAACTGAAGTTTATATGATTTTATTATTCTCTATTTATATTAAATTTAATACATAGATGGATATAACAAATAAATCAAATATATCCTATATATTTAATATATCATTTATGTTAGATTTATTAAATATATTCTATATATCAAATATGTTCAATATATTTAATATTTAGATCTGTAATTTTTTGCGTTATGTTAGTCAATCCAAATCAGTTACAATATATACACTTCTAATAATTAATAAATTAAATACTTCACAATTATTTTATTATTTACAAAAAAAAAGTAAGGTTATTATTTTTTAATTTTTTAAAAAATTCTTTTATATCTAATTTATTGATCTTATTTAAGGATTGATTGAAGTATTCCAATTTATTTTATAAAAAAATAAAGCAAATAAAAGCAAATTTTTTTTTATTAAAGAATTTTAACTATTCTATAATATAAGTAAATATTATTATTTATTTAAAAAAATTTTAATAATTTTCTTTTTCTTTTATAAAATATACCTTAAATTTATAGATTATATTTAAGGCTAATTAAAATTAATAAATTTTAAAGAAAAATAAATAAATTAGTATTTTTATTTTAATATTAAAAAAGAAATAATTAATAAAAACATTTCCTTTTTTTATAAAACTTACCTTTGATTTATTTACATATTTAAGATTAATTTAAATTAATTAATTTGATATTCTAAAGAAAAGTAAATAAATATTAATATTTGTTTAATTAAAAATAAAATAATTTAATAAAACTATTCTCATTCTATAAAATTTATTTCTAATTTATTAATCCTATTTAAAAATTAAATTAAATTGATAAATTCTAATTTTATTTTAAATAAAAGATTTATATTATAAAGATTATGTAATATAATAGAAATAATTTATATAAGAAGGATACATAATACAGCAAATAATTTACAGAATATTAGTATAATATAAAAGATCTACAAATTGATTAATAATGTCTAACCTTAATGTAATCTAAGCTTTAAACAAATTAATCAATAAAAAAGAATAAAATTATTAGCTATGATGATATAATATAAGTTTAAAATAAAAATAAGTATATTAAAAAAAGATTTAAAGAGAAAGAAATTAAGGAGAAATTATAGTAATAATTAAGTAATAATAAAAATATTTTGATGAAATAATTTAATAATAATTATAGTATTATTACAAAATAATTAAATAGTAATTATTTTAATATAATACAAATAATAATCATAAATGAGAAAATTATTATATAATTATTCTGTAATATAATAAGAAAATATTATAAAAATTTTATTATAAATAATCTCAGAAAATTGTTATGTAAAAGTAATTTTTTGAAAAATAAATTTATATTATAAGTTATATTTTTTAAGAAGTTATCTTTATTTATTATCAATAAAGTAACTTTTAAACAAATAAATCTTTAAATATATTTATTTTATTTATCAGTGATAAAATAACTTCATAATAGATATACTATTAACAAATATTTAAATTTTATTAATTTTACTATTAAAATCCTTATCTAAATATTATTAAGCCTAAATGCTAAATTATTAAAATAATAAAACTTATTTGCTAATAAGAAGTTTAAGTCATTAAACTATAAAAGAAATAAATTAAGTTAAATATCAGATTATCTTTATTAATGATTTATATTTTAAGAAAATGAATATTAATAAAAATATAAATTTTTATATTATTAAGATTATATTTTATTGAATTATAAAATAGAAATTTTTTCTTTTGTTAAGATGATAATACATAATATTTATATAAAATATAAGAATAATAAAGAGATAATTAAGATAATAAATATAGCTTTATTAATAATAAATAAAATAATAATAAATAATAAAATAAATATATTAAATAAAATGATAATAGTTATAATATTAATAAATCAAAGATAATAGTGATTATTCTTTTCATAAATATCATTAATAACTATAATTAGTACAATTATTTAGTAATACATATAAGATTGCTAGATAAAACTTAGAGGTTTTGCAAGTCGTCTAAATGAAAAAAGGTAAAATTTAGCAAAATTATATTAAAACCTTATTAAAAAATCTACAAAATTCTAAAAAAAGTAAAATTATATTAAAGCTTATAAAAATGCAAAACTATAATTTAAACATTTTGATAAATTCAAAAATTTAGACAAACAACTTTAGATACATATATATTATTATTAACAATATATTATTTAAGTTTTATTAGCTTTGTTATTAAAATTATTTTAAAAAGTAAATTTATTAAAATATAAATTGTATTTCTTAAAGAATTGCTTTTATTTTATAAAGAATTAAGTTTTTAATATAAAATAAACCTTTAAATGTATTTATATTATTTATTGTTAATAAAGTAACTTTGTATAAATAAAATCTTTAAGAGACCTTTATAAAGAATAAAAGAATAACTCTTTATAAGTTTTGAAGTAATAATTAAATATAATCTATGATTATTTTAAGAAATATTTTAATATTAAATTAATAAAGTCTTTATATTTTTTAATTTAGAGATTTAGATTGTATATGAATACTAAAATAAGCTAATTAAGAAAAGAACTCTATTATTGGGTTCATTTTAGTTATTTTAACATCTAAGTTGAAAGACTATAATTATAAATGCCTGTTGAAACCTTTTCAAAATAATTTCGTTATACTCTTTCTATATTTTTAATATAGTTTTAACAGTTTTAGCTTTCGTCATATTAAATGGATTTTGTCGTATTTCTTATTATAATTTTAATATAGTTTTGTTTAAGTTTTGACTATTATTAAGAGGTTTTATTATTCATCTATAGCTGTAATATATGTTAGAGTTTCTGACTTTAGAATTTTCTTTAAGTTCTACAAGTATCTATTATACTTAAATTAATTTAACAATTTATCACATCTTAAAACTTAAAATATATTAATTAAACTTATAATGATGAACTCAATAGTAAGTTAGTATAAGATATTATAACAAATCTTAGATGAGGAATAACATTGAAGGAAAAAGTAAATTTGTATAGATTTAAATTGATTCCTTTATTTATAATATTGAAACTTATTCAAACTTACAGATAAATTTAATTTACAAATGAGTTAATTTATAATTTAAACAAAAAGCTATTCTATTTATATAAAATAAATTTGCTATAACTAACTATTTGCTATGCTATAAACTAAAATAATAATTATAATGAAAATAATAAATATATAAGAATTTAATAAAATAAGCTAATCAAATAAATCAGGTAAATCAGGTGAATTTTGTAAATCCTACAAATTAAATAAATTAATTTAATTTTCTAATACAATATGTTAATCAAAATCTTTCTTAATATGATTTACTAAATTAAATCTAATGATTTTTGTAAATTATTTTTTTAGAATAAATTTTCAACATTTACAATCCTTTTTTTACTTAAATTTTGAACATTATAGTAAGAAATAATTTTGTTCTTAAAATTAAATTTTTCTAAAAATTTGCAAAAAATATTTTGTAGAATGTATGCTGTATTTATGTGTGACTTATTAGAAGAAAGTATACTATTTATGCTATTCACAATTAATCTTATAAATATAAGTTTTTTTAACGTTATATAAGATTAAAATTTATTAACTCTCAAAATTATAAGACTTAAAATTCTATATAAATAGTTTGATTTTGAATGATCTTTTAACTAAGATCACATAATAAATTATTTTTCTTAAATATAACTTTCACACATACTAATTTAATTATTTAAATTTAAGCTTTTTCAATTAATCTCTTTTCTTAACAAATTTCAAAAAAAATATTTTTTAACAATCATTCACAAAATGATATTTAAAAGAAGGTTAAACATATGAAAACTTTTCATTTACAATAAAAAAATAAAGTTCATAAACAATTTGCAACCTTACAAACTCAAGTATAAGAAGAAGAAAGAAAAAGATTACTCATAGCAGGTAGGC
>CAJVPP010003054.1:0-12732 GCA_910592005.1 Funneliformis mosseae
TAGTAAATTATAAAAACTATAATAATTAAAGTTATTCTTCATGATAAATTTTATAATATTCTATTATGATTAATATTATTAAAAGTAAATATTAATAAGTTGATCAAAGGTTAATGATAAAATTTTTTAATTTATAATTTTTTTAAAAATTAAAAATTTTAGCTTATAAGTAACCTTAAATTATTTTTTATATAATTAAAAATTAAAATTTACTATAATATAATATATATTTATAAAATTAATTTAAAAAAAAAATTTTTTAAAAATTTTAATTTTTCATAAAAGTAAATTAGAAGTGAGTTTATAGTAAATAAGCAGGCAAATTTGCCTGTGAATCTTTACAGTTTAAGGAATATACATCAATTAAGAAAAAATTCTAAGTTTATATATAATTAATTATATTATCAGCTTCTACAATTAGATCTCACTTTATATCAATCTCTTTTTCTTTTTCAGCTACATTTTGATTATCTTCTTTTTCTATATCCTTTTTCAAACTATTCTCAATAATTTCGTCTAAATTATTAACAAATATATCTACATCTAAATTATAAAGCTTACAATTATCAAATCATCTTCTTTACCAAATGAATTTACTTCTGTATCATTAATATCACTACCATCTTTCATTACTTTAATAATATCTTCATTTAGATTTAAATGTATATTAATTAAAATTTCACAAATTTCATCACTTGTTTTTTCTATACTATAATATAGCAATTTTTATTTTGCATGTTCATGATAATAAGCTGATAATTTTTACATATTTTTAATTTTATTTAACCTTAGCCGATTTCTTCTTTTATCATATAACCAGCTAAGATTAGATCAAATTCTTTCACATTCAATTGCGTAGGGTATAACTGATAGTAGCTTATTTATTAACTGTATTAAATAATCCTCTTCTTCATAAAAATTTTCTTCCATAGATATTCACTAAGAAATTGGTAATTTAGTTTTATCTAATTCAATATCAAAAAAAGTTTAATGTGTATGAAATAATTTCATTTGATACATTAATTCACTTTATTTACTATTTAATTTTTCTAGTTTTTTAAAAAGTTCATTTGCAGTCAATAAGAATTCCCAAAAAATTTTTTGCATTCAGCAAATATCTCAATTAAAAAATTGGTTTAAATATTAAAAATCAAAAGAAATACTTTATTTATCTAATTAATTTTTAATTAATTTTTTTTTCAAAAAAAACTAACCTTTATAATCCAGATATAAAAAAAGTACAATAAGTATATTAGATTTACAAAATTAGTATAATGTTTATTGAATATTGCAATGCATTGACAATGAAAAATACAATAATCATTTTTAAGTAATTTGTTAATCACAATCTCAAGCTGAGCTAGTCTAATAAAATAATCTACAAGTATGCATGATTGTGATTCTAATTTTAAAATTACTTTTTATAGAATGCAATACAAATGCTAATATATATACATTATCCAAAAAGTACGAGATTGTAAAATTAATAACATTGTAACCAAAAAAAGATCTGTATATTAGACTGTAATTATAATAAAATATTGTTTTTAGTTAATGAAAAAAATTAAATGTAATATAGTATTTATATAAACATATAATAATTTTAATATTACCTTTGTTAAAGTTTTCTTATAATATTTAATAGAATCAACATAGTCAAATATAGTATGCTATTGAATATCAACTCATCGTTTTAAACTCTTTCCATTTATTTGGCAGTTTTCAGCCTCTTTTTTTTAAAGCTGAACCTATTATAAATGAAATAAATATAAAAATTTTTTTTAAATATTATAACAAAATGAAAGAAAAAATTATAAAAAAAAACTTACTTTCCTGATGACTTTTTTTAAAAAAAGGTACTATTATATTGCATTTAGTTAAAATCTGATTTGCAAAAGAAATATTACATATATCCTTAGAAATTAAATTAATTGATAAGCAATACAATGAATTTTAAGGATATTTAAATATTTATCAGAAATTATTTTATAGATATTTTGGATATTTGGTCTTATATCTATTACTATAGCTGAAAATTTATCTGGTCTAATTTTTTTAATTATTTCTTCTATTTCATTCGTTAAAAAGAGACCTATATGATATTTATCTGACAAATTTTTTAAGCACTACAAATATTCTTTATGAGAGGATATATAAATAAGAAAATTTTAAATAGATTTATTTGATGTATTAATCCACCTATTGCATGCTTTTTAAATTTTTTTAAAAAAAATAAAAAAAAAGAATAATTAGCTTATAATTAATAAGATTAAATTTAATAACTTTATTACATACATACATAATGTTAAATTCATAAAATTTTTTAACTTCCTAATAATCTGATTATTCACAACAGCTACTTCTTGATCCAAAAGATCACTAAAGAGTCTTTTTTTAGAAGGAGGTATATATCCTAAATGCAATATTTTTAAAAATTCTATATAAAATGAATTTTCAATAGTATGCTAAAGAATACCACATATTATAAATGATTTCATAAATGCCTGATCAATCTCACAGCTTTTTTCTGAAGAAAGCTTTTAGCTTTCATGATAATCTGTTATTTTCGTTTGTTCAGCAACTTCACTAAAAGTTTTTATTTTTTACTTTAATTACTTGCAGAAGTTTTTGCTCTTATAGTAAGTTAGTTTAAAAATATCTGTTTTATTTCTAATAAAACTTTTAAACAATTATTGGCAAGATGTAATTCTAAAGCTTGAGGTGAACTTTTATGCTAAAAGATATTGCAATAAAGACAAATCACTCTATAATGATCTTCTGATACTTTATTTTTTTGTTTAATATAGGTTTCCTATACAAGTGACTTGGATTTACTATCTGAACTTTTCTATAATTGTTGTATATTATCTGGTAAAATAATATCTTTACCTAATATATTAGATGATAAACAAATTACAGTTATAGTTTAATGTTAATGTGACATTTAATTAATATATACGTTAAGTGTCAATCAATACCTAATATGCATTAGCTACATCTGATAATATATATATGCAGATTTCTTTTTTAGGTTAAAAATAGGAAGATTTCAGAGGAAAGTTTTAGAAGTTTAGGCAGGTTTTGATGATTTAAATTTTTTGATTAGTACTGAAATAAATTTTGTCAGATTTCAGAAGTTTCAGCTGCTAAAAAGTTTCAGTTTAGCCTGAAATATTACTTTCTATATTTATAAATATAATTAAGATTTAATTTCTGAAAATTTAACACCTCTATCCTATTTTTGATTTTTAATTTTCTTATTCAAAATATTAATAGATAGCTATTTTTTCTTTTTTTTTAATATATTAAAAACTTATAACTTTGATATATTAAATTTTTTAATAAAATTTTTTTGGTTATATGATGAATTACCTTTTTCTCATTTATATAATGCTTTCTGTATATAATAAGCTTTTTCATTTTCTGATTCTTTTTATTTTTTTCTTTGTTTTGTTTAATAGGTGATATTTTTTTTAAAAAAAATTATATTTAATAAATAAACAAAAATGTGTTATGATAGATAAAATCTATAAATACAAATCTTATATAAAATATATTTCACAAAATATTCATTATAATGTATATAAATTATTAATATATTTTATATTTACATATTTAATATATTTATTAAATTTAATATTAAGATTTTATTATTAAATTCACTATAATAAATAGGATTTCATAAAGAATGAATTGGAAATATAAAAAAAATTTACTATTCCTTAAACTGTAAGTATAAAATTAGTTTTAAAACATTTTAGAAACTTAAAATATTTTAATATCTAATGATTATAAAAAAATAAAATAAAATTTTTAGATTTATCATATTATGATGTATTTAACAGTAATATTTTTAAACTTTTAAAATTCATAATTATCAATATATATTAATTTTTCATTTTTTTTTAATTTTTAAAAATAATTTATTATTTAATAATTATAAAAATATAAAATTTAATTTATTGGATTTATCATATTAAGATTTATTAAATAGTAGTATTTTTATATTTCTAAGATTGATAAATAGTAAGATATATAAGTTTAAAATTTAAGTTTTTTTATAATAATTTATTATTTATTTTTCTTTAAAAAATCACTAGTTAATTACATTTTTTTTTGAATTTTTACTTAGAAAACATCATAATATTTATTATAAAAGTGTTGATTTTTTAATAATATATTTTAAAATATTTATAAATAATTAAAAATAATTGTAATTAATAAATAAAATTATCTATAAATTTGTAGGTAAAACAGTTAAAGAAATAAGCTAAATTTATTTTAATAAGATTTATATAATAAGTTTTGATTATAATATATAATTAGTTAACTTTTTTATTAATAAAAAATATCTTTTATTAGAAATTTACAAATTTAATCAAATATTTTTTTTTTACTTAAATAAATATTTAAAAATAATATTTAATTTTACTTTAATTTTATTTTATTATTAATAATTAAAATTGTTATTAAAAATTAATAAATTTAATTAATTAATTAAAATTTATTTTAATTAATTAAAAATATTTAGTTAACTAATTAAAAAAGAATTAATTAATTATAAAAGAATTTTTTAATAATTAATTATAATCATTAACTTAAAAAATCAAAAAAATTTTATTTATTTAAAATTAATTAAATGATCTTTTTTTATTTAATAAATTAATATTTTATTAATTTAATTTAAATTTAAAAAAAATATTATATTTTTAATAAATAGTAAAATAAATAATTAAAAATTTATTTTAATTATATAAATTTGATGGTATTTTTTTTTTTAATTTATATTTTAATTTTTTTTTTAATTAGAGTTTTAATAATATAATATATATTAAAAATATATTCAAATAAATTATATTTAAATCTTTTAATTATATAAAGTGTTTATAAGCATTTTTTATATACAGTAATTATATATTTTTACATAAGAAAATATTAGAATTAAATTGATAATTATAAGTTTTTTTTATATTCTTTTATTTTACTAATTTTATAAATACAAAAAAATTTTAAACAAAATAATAAATATTTAAGTAATATTATTTAATAAATAATTAATTTACATAAATTAATATTAAAATTAATTTATTCTTTTTTTTTTTTTTTTTTTTTCTATTTTTATTTTAAATTCTTAGATAATATATATAGATTAACTTTTATAAAAAAAAAAATACTATAAAATTATTTTTTATTTTTATTAAATTCTGAAAATAAATCATATTTAGCATATAATAACTTTATTTTCAAATTATTTAATTAATAAAATTAATATTAAATTTTGGATTTAATACTTCGGTTTAGTAATCATTTAAGAAATGATTTAATTGGCTAAAACAAATCATTCATTTTTTTTATCATCCCATAATTTTACTTCATCTTTCCAACAGAACAAACTTGGGATCATGACAATTACAAATGAATTCTTTATCGTCATTAATTTGTTCTTTAAGGATGGCTTTGGTTTAAGTTTATTATTTTTCATCGAAATCATTGGCTTTTTTATAGAGAACATATAACGAAAAGAGGAACAAGTTGGGTGAATTTGACTAATTTTCCAAATGATTTTTTACCTTACAGTTCTCTCGACATTTATCATATTATTTATGTCATCTATTTATTCGATTAAATAACGACTGTAACATTGCTTATAATATATAATATAATAATTTCATTAAATTGGTTTATTAAGTGAAAAAAAAGATTAATTATTTTTTATTATTATTAATGTTATTAATGTTAGCAAAGGATGTTATTATTTATTTAACTTCCATATTTTCATCATCTTTACTCATTTTTGCTAATACGTCATTATTATCATCTCTTACTTCCGAAATAACCTTGAAGATTTCACCTCTTTCCTCACAAACTTCAGAGGTGCCAATCTTCGCGAACGCTTCTTCACTACGATCCATAAGACGAATTAAATCTGCTTCCGGAATTATTTCATCGCCATGTTCAGCTAATTGTACTTTTTCATTATCCTCTGCGGCAAGTGTTTCCGCTAATTCCCTTAAAGTAGCAACGGTAACTTCTCTTGAAGTGGGAAGCTTGAATTTTCCTTTGTGGATAACAAGTTTCTCCAACTTTCGCTTTGCGGAAGCCTTTTCTATGATCTTAGTTTCAACCGTATTTGCAGTAACCAATCTATAAATTATAACTGGTTTTGTTTGGCCGATACGATGAACACGGTCTTGCGCTTGTAAATCCATTTGGGGATTCTATATACGTATTTATTTAAAAAAAAATGCATTAAATAAAAACAAATGATTTTGTAAGACTAAGTGCTAATTATTTCATATGAACTTACCCAATCACTATCATATATGATGACTGTATCCGCTGCGGTCAAGTTAATGCCTAAACCACCAGCTCGCGTGGATAAAATGAACAGTCTGATATCTGAGTTCGTATTGAAATCTTGAATCTAATATGAAATGGCAAAAAAAAAAAATTACTCTTGATACGTTTCAATGTCTTTAAATATCGTTAAAATTAGTACCTGTTGTCGCCTATTTTCTTGGCTTACACCACCGTCAATTCTGCAAATTTGCCATTTCTTGAAAGTTGTTGCCCAGTCTTCAATGATATCAAGCATTGTTGTAAATTGGGAAAATATTAATACTTTATGATCGCGTTCAAATAGCTCATGAAGCAATTTTTCCAAAAGCATCATTTTCCCAGAGCTGGCTATCAATTCCTCAGAAATTAAATATTGTTCTGTTTCTGGATCAATAGGCCAGTCGAAAAGATATGGATGATTACAGATTTTGCGTAATTGCATCACAACGTTTTGTAGTTTCATTCCATTGATAGTCTTAACTAAATTAAATGAATATGTAATAAAGCAACGAATGAAATTAATAATATAATTATTTTTAGAAAATTGAACCGATAACATAAAAAGGTTTACTTACCAGCTTTCATGGTCTTTGATTCCTTTTCGGCGTTAGCAGCCATTCTCGCTGCTTCCGCCTCATCAACTTGAGAGGAGAGCTCTTCCTCTTCTTCCAGAGCGTTGAAAAATTCGGTATCGGTAATTTCTTTATAAGATTGATGCCTTCTTCCGCGGAGGCCTTTCTTACGTTTTCGAGACGAATTAGATTCCGAATCCTCTCCTTCTTCGGATGAGTCTATCGTTGTTTCACTTCCTAAATATACGCATAATTATGAGAATGCATAGAATCAAATGAAATTTTCATAATTCAAAACTTACTACTATCATTTTCTATAATTCCCATTTCGTTTTCAACCTCTTCCACCTTCTTAGCTAATAGGAATGGACGAATGTTTCGAGACACTATAGCATCATATACTTCCTTTTGTTGTCTCGATAAAGGAGCGTATAAAAGATATTCTTTCTTCTTGGGAAGAGAATTTTCCACTATGAATAAAAATATTTTTTTAAGTTTTAATGGGTTTGAAACTCTTTTTACCAATTAAGGAGATGGGATATTAAAGTTATATTTACCATCACTCTTTATACGACGCAACAAAAATGGTTTTAAAATTTTGTGTAAATTAGTAATAACTTCATTTGACTGCTCCCTAGCAAGGATACGTGATTCTCCATCTTGTTCGTGAAGCGCAGAGAAATCAAACCTATAGTAATAATATGCATAACTTTCAATAATCAACATTATAATTTTTCAAACGTTACCATAACTGTGTTTTAATTACCAATCCTGAAAACTATCAAGATCATCAAATATATCAGGCAAAAGAAAGTTCAAAAGACTCCATAATTCTGCCAAATTGTTCTGAATATTAAAGATATGTGTTTATAAGGATCCCTTCTTTTAAGGAAAAAAAATAAAAAGTTCAACCCAAAAAGTACATACTTGTAGTGGTGTCCCAGTCAATAGTAAACGATTTGCAGAATGATAACTCTTCAATTCCCGAATCAATTTGCAGTTAAGGTTTTTAATACGATGACCTTCGTCCACTACAATATACTTCCACGAGAATTTCTGCATTCGACATAGTTTTTTTTTGTCTTTAGTTAGTAACATGTTTGACAATTGAACGAGGAAAATTTATAAAAGATCATAATAACCTGAAGGTATTTGCGATCATTCATCACAATTTCATAACTTGTAACTATAACGGGAAATGTGTGATCCAACTTTTTGAGTCTTCGCGTTCTAATATGAGACCGCTGTTCCGGTGTTCCATGATACAACACAACAGGTAATGTAGGAGTGAACCTGATTACGTTGAAAATCAATTAACGAAATTGTTGTAATAGCTAAAGATGGATAAGATAAAATTATAAAGAATTACCTATGAAATTCGCTGACCCAATTGGCCAGTGTCGAAAGTGGTGCAACAATCAAAAACGGACCAAAAATTTGGCGTTCCCAGAGGTATGCAAAGAAAGCAATGGTTTGCAAAGTCTACAAGATGATTTATGAGAGCGTGTTTTTTTTTTAAAAAAAAAGAATAACCCGAGTTTAAATATTTTAATAAATTTTGAGAGTATTTTGACAATAACTAACCTTTCCCAAACCCATTTCGTCAGCCAAAATACCATTCAATCCATTGTCATACAAACTAACTAGCCATTCGACGCCGATTAACTGATAATCACGAAGGACGCCACCCGTAACTAACCTTGGTTGACGAGCGGGTATGTCAAACTTTTTGGAATCGTCATCTGGTTTAATGTCAGTAGAAGAAATCTCTTCTTCGTTTTCAACATGTTCTTCTATACTAGAAGAAATCACAGGCGTTGACTGTGATTCTGAACTTTTACGCCGTTTAGAAAGTTCCTAAGTTATTTGGAAAGTATTTAATCATTATAGGTTCTTTCGACTATCTTGATTCTAAATTAAAAACTTTTTCAAAATTTCAAGGCTTACATTGTTTTCCACGTAATCCGCAATGCTATAATCGGCATCATTGGCCTTTCTTTTTTTGGTAGTGCCCGTTTTCTTCTTTGCAGTTTGTTTAGTAGCCGGTGATGTGGATTTTACATTTACCCTAGTTGATTTTCGTGTGGGACCCGCAGAAATTTTTTCCTGTTTAACTTTTAACTTTTCTTTGGCGTTAGCGCGTTTTACTTCTTCGGCTTGAGCACGTTCACGTTGTTCTTGTTGTTGTCGTTCCATTTTATTGGCGAGAAATTGAGCATAAAGGGATGATTTCTCCAAAAGGAACTTGAGTCGTTGCACGCGTTGTTTATCCACAAGTGCATCATAATCAGCTACAGCCTAGGTATGTGAATTTTGATCAGTTTGTGAAAAAAAGATTTTTTTTTTTTTTCCTTTTTCCCCAAAGATTGCCCATTATAATAATATGATATTGATTAATCAAATTTTTTGTCATTAATGAAAGAAAATCCTCAAGTACGTAAGATTAATGCATATATTAATATAATCTAATCTATATATCAATTTATACCATTTAGATCAAATGATTACAAAAAGAATGTGACTAAACTATTTCAAGAAAAAAAAAGAAAAAAAAATTTTTTTTGGATCGTGTGGCTTAGGCACAAGGCTAGACGCGTCTTTTTTTAACTACCTTTTCCTTAAGCACTTTCAAGTTTTCTTTCTCGGTTTCAGTATGCAGCTTTCCTTCTTCTTCTTTCATGGACTCGGTGATGATTTGCTCATCAGAAGGTGTATTTACAGAGGAGTCATTACTCATAAAAGACGGAGAGTCCTATAATAAAAAAAAAAAAAGAATGCAAAAAACGTGTCAAGTCTCACTTTTGCCGTTACTTTGACCGGATAACAGTATTTTTATTTTTTTTTCATATATGGTGAAAGTCAATGTAGTCACAAGACGCGACAAAAACTGACATTATAAAGGACGCGTTTTCTTACTTTATCAAGCGGTGGAGTTGAAACTTCAGCAGCAAAGTTATTGCTTCTCATAATATTTACTTCTTCTTTAACTAGAGACATTATGAACTCAAAAAAAGTGACTGAAAAAAAAGAGAAAAAAAAAGTTTTTTTTTATTCTAAATTAAAATAAACACAAAACACAGGCGCGTCAATGAGTTCAAAAGAAGGAAATTGAAATAATTTTTTATGGGGGAATAATCAAACAATTTTTATATTGATCTAAATTTTCATTTTAACAATAAAATTGTACCGAATTACTTTCTAATTTCCTTTTCAAGAATGAAGTCACGTTAATAAGCTTTGATTAATAATAATTACTTCTTTGAATCGTGAGACGTAAGACTATGCTATGCGCATGGCTTAGCACTCTTTATATCATTAGATCTCAAGTAACAAATAGTCCTTTGTACGAGGGATTGATGCGCTCTTTGAATAAAATAAACTTCTATGAATTACTAATAAAAATTAATTATCCGAAGTTGGGAAGTGGAAAAAAAAAAAAAATCGTTGATCGGATTTTTTAGAAAAAAAGGTTATTAAATACCTCAAATGAAATGAAATCGAATTAATAATCAATACTATCCAACGAAAACACAATTCAGCCATTTACAGTGATTGTCAAACTTTATTATTAAGTAAGGTATATTAAAAAAAAACCATCGTGAGACTTTTTATGTACAAGGAAAATTAAAAAACGAGGGATTTGTTTATACGAAAAAATATAAATTAATAAAGAAAAGGTTAATGAGGGAATCTATTTATATTGTGATTACATTATCCTTTCATTTATTAAGATATATAGGGATGAATAAAGTAATAATAAAAAATTATAAAGGATTTAGGATTTGAGAATTTCTTTGTATAATAATTAAGGTGTTAAAACGGAACATTTTGTTTTAAAATTGTCTTGATATGGATTGTTAAAATTTCTTTTTCGTCTAATAAAAGATGACTGTGGTTTGATGCGTCGTGTAACGTACGTGATATTTTATCAATAAACCGTCAAAATGCACGTGAAAATTTTTTATTTTTAAATTAAATAATTTAGGTAAATAATACTTTTGTTATAATTCAGGAGGTAAAGGAGGAGTTCTAGCAAATTTAGGGTTGAATTCGTCGAATTCTTTAACCATTTCGTTAGTAATATTCTTTAAACCTTCTTCAGATGCAAAGCGTGGAGGTGTCTTCTCCCATAAACCTTCCAAGTTACGATATTTTCTTGCCTCGGGAGTAAAAAGATGAACAAAAATTGATCCGGTATCTATTAACATCCAATCTTCTGAATCACGTCCTTCGACAACTGGATAACTTTGTGATGAAGAATTTGTTGGATCGGAATTTTGTATATGTGTTTCATCTTTTAACTAAAGAAAAAGAAAAAGATATTGCTTAGAGATGATTCCCCTTTAGCGAAAATCCCTCCAAAGAATTTTATTTGATACTTGCCATTTTATAAAGTCCATCCACTGCCCCACCTAAATGTCGGGTGGTTTTTCCTTCACCTATAACCATCCAATCAGTGAAATCACATTTTTGCTTCACATCAATCGCTGTTATATTTTCAATTCCTTCTTCCTCTAAAAACCTTATAATATCCAAAAATTTCGTTCGTTGATGCTCATCACCTTCCATTAACTTATACTTATTTACATTAGAAGATTCATCAAAAAGAGAAGTTGCTTTTCTTTGCCATAACGGTACGAAATCTCTGCTTTCTTCTTGTGGATTTTCATAAGCTGGGTCAACAAACCACGCATCATCCGCATCATTATGTTCTTTCTCTTCTTCATCTGATAACTCATACGATATTGCTTCTGGAAATAGTTCAGGATATAATGATTTATCTATTTCTTCAACTTCCTCCTTTTCTATTTCTTCTTTAGTAACTTTATTGTTCGGTAATATTTGTGTAGAAAAATAAACTTGCCTTATATTTGGTTTTAAAAATATGTTTGAATGGGAGGATAAATAATTTATTGGTCTTTTATAATAAAGTTTTTTCGAAAATTTTGTAAACGCTAATCTTCGTACATAATTGAAGTTCATAATTAAAAAAGTTATTTCGTAAAAAAAAAAGGTATTCAACGATTTGATAATCATCAAATTTACTGATGGGTGGCTTAGCGGTTATTTTTTGACAATCAAACGTATTTCAATATTAATAAAAAAAAATTTCCCTTTAATTCTTAAAGAAATGGCAGCCATTCTATCAAGTGCAATATTTCGTCGTCAAAATTCTCGATACATTAGCTTATATAATGATGCTTTAATCTCTACAAATTCCACACCACTTTCAACCTATATGCAAACGTTTTGGAGAGATTCTCAAAGAAAAGCCGGTACTTTATTTGGCTTGGCTCAAATATTAGGACCTATTTTATGGGCTGTTCCAAAGAAAAAAACTTCACATTCAAAAAAGAGAATGCGTTCTGCCAATAAAGGATTGAAAGATAAAACAAACATAGTCGACTGTCTTGGTTGTGGTCAAAAACACTTGGTACATCATTTATGTCATAATTGTTATAAAGATTTTAAGTATAGAGAAAAGATGGAAAGGGATGGCTTGTCATTTTATTGAGAAATAAAACTACTTTTTGATTTCTTGATAAAATTCATTGAAATCAAGTCGAACACTAAGAAATCTCAAATCTGTATCGTGATGACGTGATAATGTCGTCAGTAAATTTACCAATTCTCCCTAATGTCATAAAAAAAATTAGTGAAAATCGGGTTTGAAATTATTCGAGAATAAAGTTTGATATGTATTTACTTTGAATAATCCAGCAACTTCTTCTAAACGTTCCTGGATCGGTTTGAAGTTTTCTCTTGTATTTATACTTGAGGATTTATTTAAGATACTAGCGGAATATCCCCGAATTTTCTC
>CAJVPP010003055.1:0-12730 GCA_910592005.1 Funneliformis mosseae
ATATATTTCAATATAAATTTTATTAAAGTTTTGAAGATATACAAAAAATTTTACTAGTCATCAACTTCTTCAATTTCGAAATCTTCATAATCACTTTCAACTAATAAAATATCATCACTTAAATCTTTATATTCTATGACCTTATTAAGACATTTTTCCAAAACCCAACAATAACTTTAGAATTAACATTATCTTTAAATGCTTGCAATAATTTGTTTCTAATAGTAAGAAGATTAGGATAGGGACCAGTTCTAGCAACCACATCTTTTATAATTGACCAAATTCCCTCAATTAGTTGAAGTTCACAATGGTAAGGTGAAGTATAAAATAAATCGTAACCATACTTATTGGCTATTTGAACACACATAAAAGAAACATTAGGTTTATTTTATTTTACTAATTCATAAAGTTCTGCTCTACTAAGATTTTCTGGAATGTTAATGCCTGCTGATAATAACTATATGATTATTATATCCTTTCTTAAGTTTGATGTCAGTACTTGTTTAATTCGACGTTTATGATACCTAGCACCATCCATGTGAATTACAACTGATCTATAACACTCTTTGATATTAGCACAAAGTTTATCAAAAAGATCTTTAAATATTTCAGCTATAAAATTACCATGATAATCAACATTATTTGCCACAATATTTGAATTTTGAATAACATTAGAAATATTAGTCCATTCATCAGCATTTGCTCATTTTCTTCCTCTAGAGGAAGGTGGCTTAATTGATGGATCCCATAATAAAAGAAAATTAGGAATGATTTCACTAAAAAGCTTATTGGTGTTACCATTGTGCATTACAACAATTACATCAAAAATAATAATTAGAGGTCTATGCCTAACTTCATATACAATCCCATGATTTGGTATCCAAGTACGACCTGTAATATGATGTAAATGACAATAAGACTCATCTAAAAATACCTCTAGTTTAGTTAAAACCTTGTTTCCACCTTATAAATTTTCAAACTGACGTTGTAAATAATTGTTACGAAAGGTCACATTTTCAATAACATATTTTGACATTCACTATGACCATAATAATACCCTAACATATGAAGTAAATGAAGGAGCTGCCATTTTGAAAAAATATAACCATTTTCTTCAAGCTTCTTTCATAAAATAGGTGTTGAAAGTGGTAAACCAGAAATATTAGAAGAAATAATAATATTACGAATAATTTTAACCAAGTCATAATTAAGCTCCTTTTTTGGTCGACCAATTTTTGATGAGGATTTTTCAGATTTACTTTGATTATATTCAGCAACTATTCGTGCAACTATTGCCTCTCTAATACCAAGAACTGCAGCAACTTCCTTGCATAGTGATAAGTCATAAATTTTTTTTTGGCATTGTCGAATACTTAAAAAATGTTGGTGAATACGAAACACCATTTTTTTTTCATTGCTCATTAAAAAATTTTGATCTCGTTCTAAATTTTCCATGAGAAAGAAATATGATTAAAACTGATTATAACTTTGAAGTTAAACTGTTCTTACCTTATATATAATTAGTTCACCCACCGGATTTGATTATCAAATCTTGTATCATAAGAGAAATTTGTGTAATAATTTTAGTGTATCAACCTTTTTACACTGGACCATAATAAGTTATACAGTATACAAAAAAAATAATTATAATAAAAATTTTACGCAGAAAACTTCAATTATTCCTACAGTATACCTCTGTTTAACAAATAATTTTATTTGATTATATAATAGATATATTTATATAATACTGATTATTATTTATTTATGTTTTATTTATGCTTTGTCACGTTATCTTCATGTTAATATGGATTAAAATACTTTTATATAATATTATATAATAATAGCTACTTTATGAAAAAATTGTACCTACAACACTAAAACTTTACATTTTTTAACCTCTATTCCACTTCTCACAATATACTACTATATCAGAAAACTCAAAAAACCATTTTCTTAGAACCTTTATCTTAACCAGAAAGGTCAAAAAGACTTTCATCTAAAAAATGTTATCATTTTAGAAAACTTGTTTCAGTAAACAAATTTTCTATATATACTGAACTGGAAAATATTTTAAATGAAAAGTATACCAACCTCAATATAAGCAAAAAAATTGTACTTAATAAACTTCACAGTTTTAATTATATTAGTACAGTTCTAAAATCTATATCTCTGCTTACTGCTCTTCATAAATAACATTATATTGAATTCACCATGAAATATCAAAACTAAAATTAGAATCAAATCATTTTTTCAGATGAAATCACACTTCAAATGTTTCAAAATACTTAAAATATATTTTATAAAGCCAGCATACAACCTTCATAAAAACCTATAGTCAAATATCTATATAAAGTTTATGCATAGAATGCTTTTTCAGTAAAAGGACAAATTGGATTTTTTCTTTTTACTGGAATTATAAATGATGCATTTTATCATAAAATTCTTATTAAAAATCTTTTTGATAATGCAAATTCAATCATAGAAAGACGCTGAGTATTCTAATAGGATAACTATCTGAAGCATTTGACTAAGAAAACTAAGAAACTTCTTTTAGAATATTATCCAAAATAGTTGGATTAATTTTTAAACAGTCTAGACCTCAATTCTATTAAGAACGTATGGCAAATTTTAAAGAGAAATAGATTAACAAATTAGTAGTGAAAAAAAAATCAATTACCATAGACATTTTTCTTGATATAATTTAAAAAGAGTAGGGAAATTGAACCAGAAATTTTTACTAATTTAATTAAAAGTATACTATTAAGATTAGAACAAGTAATTAAGGGCAATAATAATAAAATAAACTATTGATTAAGCTTAGACAAACTTTTTCGCAGAATAATAAAGAATATATATTTAAATTTTTATACATTTTTTATTCGTTTGCATTACATAATAAATAAAAACATTATTATAATTATTTTTTTTGTGTACTGTAATAAAACAATATATTACATTATAAATTTACATAAAAATTATAACAAATTAAATCACATGATATCATTGATAATCATTACCTGTTATTTTAAGTAAATATCTATAAAATATTATATATTATATTACTTTTAATAAATAATATTTTAATTAAAAAAATTAATATTCAATAATTTTATAATAAATTATTATTTTTAAATATTTATTGAATAATATTATTACTTTATATTATTTATTAATACTTATACAAAAAATAAGTTAAAAAAAAAATATAAATATAAGTAATTACTAATTGAGTATCTTTAATGGTCTAAAATATATTAATTATAAATCCTAAATTATAATCTTATATTTATTTTAAATTAAAATCTTAAAAATAACTTATAAAAATTTTAATATCTTATTAATAATATTTATTATATATTATATAATAATCTATATTAAATTTTTTATTTAATAAAATTTTAAATAAAAAATATTTTTAAGTAAATTAATTATCATAAATTAATAAGATTAGTTTTTAAATTTCTATAATACAATAATTTTAATAAATTAAATTTTATTTAAATCAAATCAGTATTTTTGTTTCATTGTAATAAAAAATTCATTATAAGAAAATTTGTTATATCAAAAGTCATTTTCATATATATTGTTTAAGAACTTAACTTTGCATAAGGTTATAGCAAATATACTTAGTAAAATTCTCTATATCAAAAATTTTTTCATATGTTAAAATCTGTTCTATACCTATATCAAATAATTTATTATATCAAATTTATTATATTAAGTTTTGACTGTATACAGTATGTAAATTAAAATTATTTATAATACTTAATTATTTATAAAAATATTCATTTTTATTTGAGATTTAAGAAAGTATAATATATAAATAATCTAAAATATTAAAATTATTGATAAATATTTGCAAAATTAGATAAATATAGGTCTTTTACAAAATATTACAATAAAAATTATGAATGCATTCTATTATAGAATACTTATTATTTCATTTTAGTATATCTATGAAAAAAAAGATAGACTTAATATGAATAAATAAATAACAGAAATTTAATAATAAAATTAATTATATATTATAATATATTTTTACTATTATATTAAAAAAATCATTATTTTATAGAATAAATTCTATATTAAAATCTTTTATATATACAGTATATTGTTATTAAAAAATTTTTAATTATGATAAGATGTTGAATATATTGATATCTTATTTAATGTCTATATGAAAATATATTTTACACAAACGACCACTCACTTCATAAAATATTTTATGGGACCTTTACAATAGAAAGTCAAAAAAAACAATTTATTTTATATGCTAAATATGATTTTTAGGTCTATATATGTTCATATTTAGCATTAACTCATTTTTATTATTTCCCCTTTTTCTATTGCAAAGGTACCATATATATATTCTTTGGAAAATTTATTCTGACAATCAAATTCTGTTCCTGTTACAGTATTCAAAATTATATTAAGAGAAACTAATCACTTGCAAATTTTCGCATAGTTTTCTGTCATGTTATATTTAATAAAAAGCTATAGGCTCTATTCAAATCATGATTAAAAGGATTTTTACTTGCCAAAATAAATTTGTCAAGAAGCATCAGCAGGATTTTTGTATATCTGTCCATTTCTTGCATCAAATGGTTCTACATTCACACTAGTTTAAAAGTTAACAATACTCAAACCCTTAGGCTTTTATTCACGTTCTTTCGAGATTATATTGGCAAAACTCATTTTAACAAATGGCAAAGTCGAAACCCTATAATTTTGATGGATTTGTTAATAAGACTTGTATATAGTTTTTGACTTTTGACACGACTTTATCCTGGGTTCGAGTTTCGACGGTTTTGCCAATAAGATTTTTATATTGGAAAAAAATAATGAAAAAATTGAATTTATCTAAATATTTTTTTATATAGACTAAAACTAGTATAAAAAACCGTTGGAGAAAATCAAAAAGTAGGAAACTAAGTACCTGTAATCACCGACTTTAGAGGACATTTAGCGGAGAATAATAATAGCAAAGAACTTGTTTGACAGTATAGTTAGTTGCATGGTAAAACTCTCGGGTTTCTACGGGGTCATTGGCAAACCCTATAAAAAATTTTATCCGTGATTTCTGTAAAAATTCCGTTAATCTTGATACATTTACTAAAAATCTAAGTAACTCGGGATTTCCATGTTTTTAGACTGGAAATAAAATGGAATTTTAAATCACGGAAAAATTTTTTTTATAGGGAAAACTATAATAAAATCTTATTGGCAAAACCGTCGAAACTCGAAACCATAATAAATCCCGTCAAAAATCAAAACTATATTAAAGTTTTAACAAATAAGGTTTCGACTTTTGCCATTTTGTTAAAATGAATTTTGCCAGGATCTATAGTTTGCAGTAGAATCGCACCTTGGATCGTATCGAATTAAAAAATTTAACCGTACCGTAATAAAAAAAGACAATATAGTAGTCAAAAAAAAAAACAAGTTGATTAGAACATTATAATAATTAGAAACTAGCATACTGATATATTAAAAATAGTTTGACAAAAAAAACCCCGATATTTATTAACGAAAAATAAAAATATAAGAATGGTCTCAAAGAATATGGTGTTTAAATTCTATGATGAAATTATAAACCATGTTACAGGACTTGAATCAATTAATAGAACAATCAAAATCATCAACCGAAATTCCGAAGGGAAGAACGAAATTCCTCAATTGTGCTGTATGTAAGGTATTTGATGCCATATTTTTCGAAGCAAGCAAATTTTGATGTGCTTACATTTTGTTGACGAACGATAACCAAGGAGTCACAACGTATCTCTCTGAGGTCATTATGCAGTATGGCCACAAGACGTTTAAAATTGTTCTCTTCTAGGTATTTCTTAAATTTTATAGAAAAGATGTATTTACTATAAGAGTTGAAAAGACCAAGAATCTTCTGCGCAACAGTGGGTTCGTTTAAACCGATAAGTATCATAAGCCTTATCAATCGAAGAATAATCGTCATTTTAACCTGTTCCTTACCAAATAGCAGGTTGAGAAGTCGTTGAACTTGAACGAGTGAATTATTGATTGTATACAGATAGTTCTTTTCGCTATAAATATATCGACCCGGAATGAGTGGTTTCGCGGTAAATGCTTCAAAGTAATTAATTAGATAAGCTCGAGGAAGACAAATATCGCAATACTCTTGACCGACTGCAAAAATTAAAGACGTTGTAAATTCCATGAGAGACGTAAGTTCATCGAGAGCATCGGAAGAAGACAGATTGACTTTTTTAATATTTTTTATGGCATAACGAATAAACGCTGTTGAGCTTATGATCGCGGAGATCACTTTATTATTGTGAAGAAACGAGAAAAATAGCGAGAGATGCCTTCCAACCGGAATCACTTGAAAATTTCCACAGTAATATTCAAAACCAACGGGTAGATCGTTAGGGCGTGATATCATTTTTGTTTTCGACATTTCCCGATGGAGTTCCCCAATGGCTTTTTTGTTCATCATCCGCTGAATAAAAAACATAGATTTTAACAAAACTTCAAAGTCGCCAACACTCTTAGATTCATTGAATAACCAAATATTGTTTGCGTCATTTATAATACTAGTAACCTCCGGGCAGTTTTTCTGCGGTGATTGAAAGACTATATGACATTTAACCAATTTTTCAGCCCACCACTTTTGTGAACCAAGAAATTCTTTACTTTTCTCCTCTCTAAGAAGTCCATAATGATATAATACATCCAACCTTCGCACCACTTTGTATTGGAGTCTCACAAGTTTCAGGAGTTGTGGTAATGATGATGTCGGAATTACGTGATGCATTCGGCAATTTTGAATTTGACAATTATCCGATGATGCGTAGATTATTGAAGCTATATCTGGGTTGTTTCTACCATCCTGTTCTGCTTTCGAAATGAGCTTATAGATATACGAAGCAAGGAACTGAGAAATTTTCTGATGCACGACATCCACGTCATAAACTTTCCAACAGTCCTCCATGGCTTTATTTTTTTTATGATTGGTGTCCAGAATATCATAAAATGGATTGTTAAAAGAAATCTTCCGTTTATTATGGCTCTTTTTGCTTACAAAACAAAAAAATATCTCCTCAAAGTCTTTAGAGATTTTAGCAATATCGGTATTTTTTTGTGGAGCTATAAAAGGAAAAGTCAATTTACATAGTCTCAAAAGGCATTGTAACCGCTCGTCCCAATATTTGATCTTAATATCGGATGGTGATGGCATTTGCAGCCATATTATTACCGCAAAAAACTCAACGACAAGTTCCTCACGATTACTGAAAAATTCTATGCACTTGTGAACTCTATTAAGATCTTCATTTAAATAAGAGGAGTATAACTGACCCTCTTCGATTATAATTTTCCAATCTATTAGGCTCTTCCAATATTCAGATTTGGATTTAATTTTAGTAATGATCTCGGTTGCTTTAGAATGAAGCTTATCCATCTCCTTCTGGGTACTTTGGCTTGTGTGATCTGTAATCATCATTTTCAGCATATAAACTCTACATTGGTACAATAGGCACCGTAACGCTTCAATTGTGTCTCCTTCATTGTCAACCGTACGTTTAAGCATATCAGCTGCCTCTTCGAATTTTACATGTAAACGATATTTTTCTGCTTCATTGCGAAAATGGATGTTGACTTGATGGATTGTTTCTTTAGAAATCTCTTGTCTCCGTCTTATTATATAATTTAAAAAAACGAGTGTTACGCTATTTTTTATTCTATAATTATTAACGAATAAAAACTTTCTATGATAAATTACAAATACTAATGTACCGCTAGGATGTTTATAAAGTAGCTTACCTCTGAATCAAATCGGTTACCTTTTCATAACTTCTACCATTTATGTAGGCTTTAACTGCATCATCGTAATTCTTTATATCTTCAAAATAATTGCCTGCTTTGTTCCACATCTCGCCTTTTAAATAGCAATGCGCAGCGGTCTCGATCATATTTAATTCAACGTAACAATCGCCAGCTTTTTCATACATGTCTACGTCCTGAATGTTTGCATTATTTTTGAAATTTTGGAGTCGAATTACATCGAATTAAAACACAAAAATTTGGACAATACACAACTTTTTAAAAAAAAGGGGGAACGCGAGTTATACCTCATAGCATGAAGCTGCTTTTTTCAACAAATTACATTTTTTAAAGGCCAAAGCGGCGGAAGCGAATTTGGACTCCACTATTTTTCTATCAGATCCGATTATGAAGGAATCCCTAGCATCCTTTTGAAGATGATACGCATTAGCTAGTTTTACTCTTTCCTCGTTTCCACTCTTTTGGAAGTAAAACATAGCCTATGGATATTATTTGATTTAGGTAATAATTCAAAATTGAATAGCACAGATTATTTTAAAAATGAATTTACAAGTTCATATCTCTGTTGCTCATAAAACATCTGTCCTTCGTCATTCCAGTCTAATGAACTACTCTTTTTAAGCAAGGAAGATATGTTATTTTCCTTTGCTACTTTAACTAGATTCCTACATTTCCAGTACGTTCTGATTGGCTCGCTCAACTCGGCATCTTCATCAAAAATCCAGAGGCGCTCCCGGGCTCTAGTTATTGCGACATAAAGATGTTTAAGCTCCGAAGAAAGGATATAATGCTTCTCATGGGAGAAGGTTCGAATTCCCCCATCATAATCATTCAAAGAGGAGAGAATTACTCGCCACTAAATATGATACTTACATAATTCAATAATGAATATATTTGCTTCAAAGCAAGTACCATACATAGAACCATACCTTTGAGCGTGCGGGCGAGTCAGTAAAGAAATTATACAATATCACGTCATTGAACTCCAAACCTTTTGCTTCGAAAACAGTAAATACCGGTCTAATATCTTTATTTATTTCTTTCACACGATCTACGGTAGCTTTATCACGTACAATAACAACCTGGCTAGCTCCAAATTCGATAAGGGTATCCTCTTCCTTATTGTCTTTGTCATTAATACCGGTGTTGAAAAAGGTTTCGGCTTGACAATCCTCGAAGATGAGAGGTTGTGGACCGTCAATCTCACCGTATTCTGGTGACAGTTGGTCAATTGAATCAGGGAAGAAGTTCTGGATGAGATAGATTACTGACGAAGCAAGTCGAAGAATCCCGTTATGGGAGCGGTAGTTAACGTTTAGTTCAAACTTTATTGGTTTTAAGAAATTGTATTGGTTGTTTTGGACTCGATTAAGATTTTGTTGATACATTAATGCGTATAAGTCTATTTTTAATAAAGTTAGAGATGAGAGATATTGAAACATAATTAATTATTCAAATATTACACACCCTGGAATCGGAAAGAAGACCCCCGAGCAATACATTGCGCTACATCTCCGGCCAAATAAATGCTGTCAGCGCGGTTAAAGAGTTTGAAGATAAGCTCGTAATCTATAATTTGGTTATCCTGACATTCGTCAATGTAAACTTCATGAATGTGCGGGCCATCAAATGGCCTTGTTTTCATTGCGCGTAATATGGCTAGAGTCCTACGAAAAGATTTTGAAAACTCTATATAAATTTTAAAACAGAAAAAAAAAATTTTATCGTCCAGTCTTACCGATCCATTGAATCAAAGTCATAATTCTGCGCCTTCTTCATTTCATATTTCTCAAATAAATCATAAATCTCATCACGATTGTAACAGAATGCTGGATATTTCCTGGTACTAATGGACCGGTATTCTTCCCTTGACAGGTAGTCTACCTCAATATTCGTGCCCTTTATATTATTTATCGAAAAACCTCTTAAATGTCAAAATCGAATATTCTATCCTATAAGGTTTATTATAGTTTGCATACCTTGATAATAGAGAACTCGGAGTAGACCAGCTCGCAATCCAACTTTTTTCTATAAGAATCACTGAGATGATTCCAATACTTCTTTTCGAAAAGATTGTAGTCAACATAGCGTTTCCACAGCTTATCGTGCTTTTGATTTTGTTTTGTGGTTAACATTCGAGTGTCAATACCGTAGGTACCCTGGAGCATTTTCGAAAACTTGTGGAAAGTAACGAATAATGGGAAATGATGGTCTGCCAGTTGACGGAACGAGTTCGGGATTTTGACATCAAGTTCCTCCATAATAACATCACGTGTCTTCTTCTTCCACTCAATAAACTCAACCTTCGATATATTTCTTCCAGCAAGCAGCGCCGAATTCTGCAGCTTCTTGAAGTATTTCTTTACACGCTTGCATAGTTCTTTGTTCACTGTAATAAAAATTTGCCTTTTAGAGAAACCCTCGTCGCCACTATGCGATAATGGGTTCCTATAAAGTTGGTTTCTCAAGTATGAAACGAGCTGTCTAAATACGATGCAAGTGGTCTTGCCAGTCCCTAATATTTAGAATAGAATCAACAAACTTCAATCTATTTTTTTCCTAGTTAATTATGGCATTATCAACTAACCCGATCGACCAAAAACAATCGCCAACGTCGTAGGATGGCTAATTATCTCGTACTCGGTCTTAGATACTTGAAATGCGAAGTCAGAGCCACTCAGTATGAGCGATTTGAATAAATTCTGCGAAAAAAATTATTTACTTAAGATGATATAGTCTGAATGTTTATATTAATAACGAATTTATGCATTCTTACCCTTGATATAGGGATAAATTTATTTGTAACAAGTATTTTATGGGCTTCAAGCAGTTTTTCGTCACTTAACTTTTCGTCGGTGAACTTTACTATCTCTTGATCCCCAAAGCATTTCGGTAAATCGACATTGCCTTTACCTGTCTTTTGGATCGTACACCGACTAATGTACTCGGGGGTGTAGATCTTATGAACACTTTTGAGGGTTTTTAATGTATTGTTAATATTTTCTTGGCATGCGGTGACTGCCCAAACCTTTACATGTTGTGTGTACAAATGGCTACGGGTAGAGAACCCATAGTCAACTTGCCAGATAATCTTCAGACCGTTATCAGATACCTCTACTTCATAGATAGGAATGATGAGAGATGACACCTTAAGTTTGAGTTTGTATTTGTTCCACGCCCCGGAAGATAACTGTCTAAGTTTTTCCATGACTCTTTCAATAGTGAAAGGCAATTCTACCCGCATATCTTCGACGTTTTCATTTAAAACCATGTTCTGTATATCCTTGATAGTGCTTTCACTGAGCAGTATGTCCCACGGCCCAAGTTTGTCTGCATCATTGAATTCGAATGGAAGGTGAATATGACGTCCTGGTAATTCACCTCCGATATTTGCAGTCTCTCTTTCATCCATGAATGGAGTGTTTTCTATTCATTAATATTGTGAGAAATATATATATATATATATACATATACATATTTTTTTAAAAAAACAAAAAAGCCCAATAATAATAAATTTGTAATGTAAAGGCAATCACTATTTCACTTTTGTATTAACACTGATAATGGTTATTATTAATATAAATTAAAAAGCGAAATCAATTTCCAAAAAACATATTGTTATCAGTTATGGGTATTCCGCAATAGTTGTTTTATTATCGATCAGCAGACCGTGTTCTTTTAAATATTAGAATTGTGACTTTATATATTTATCACATCAAAATTGATGTCATCACAAGATAGCAAAGAAAATTAGCCTTGTGCTTGGGAAAATAAGGTAGTTAGTATTTTATTGCATAAGCATTTTAGGCTAATTCGGTCTTTAATGTTAACCTTACTTTTTTGCACCATTCGATTCATTTCGTTTCGTTACTCTCTCCTCTTGATTAGATAGATTATTTTTTCTTGTAACACATTGGGAATTTTTTTGGATCGACAAAATAAATATCGTTCTTTCGTTTATAACCAATTTTAAGAAGGTTTTATTGAATAAAAATGAAGTAATATTTACGCTATATTTATTTAATAATATCAATTAATCAGTGTTGCCTCAAAGTCGGCGCTCTACACTTATTATACTAAATCATTAAATTCTAATTAATTAAACTACGATAATAATAAAAATTGAGTAATAAAATCATAATAAAATCAGGAATTAAAAAATAAGCAAATTACAAATTAAAATTTATGAAGTTATAATGGCGAAAAAATATATAAGCAAGTACAAGAAGGGCGAGGAGCTGTTTTCGGATTCCATAATCCTACCATCATGTCATCCTACCAACCTGGCATCATGCCAACCTTCAAAAATGATCTACAAAGGACTAATCTACATGCGAAATTATGGTGTTTTCGGGCGGAATTAAATTAAATGTAACAATATTAAAAAAATTTTTGGCATGACAATCTCTATTGATTTTATTATATATTTTAAAATCCGTTAATAATTCCTATGATCATTCAATAATCACTATATTGTCGAAAATGAGTTCAAGTAAGAAAATATATAGAGTTAAATCGTGACGAGAAACGCGAAATTATAGGTGACACGTGATTGCTAAATAAAAATTACGACAACCATAGCATCACTCAAAAAAAAAATGGTATGTAGCCGGATTTTATTTGCCGGGTATTTATTATTAGAGTTAGTATTTGAGTTAGGGTTTGGATTAGGATTAGGATTAGGGTAGAATTAGTTAAGGGGGTTATCTGGGGACAGAAATTTTTTTGCCGAGAAAAATGCAAATTAATAAGTATATGTGATCCGGCAAATAATTCCGGTGTTAGCCGCAGATTATACTGCGCCTCAATCTTCGACCGTGCCAAATATCATGAAAGTGATACATGTTAAACATGTAATACATGTATCGTTTAGTCGACTTTATAATACATGTATCGAATAGTTTACCTTTTAATA
>CAJVPP010003056.1:0-12729 GCA_910592005.1 Funneliformis mosseae
AGGTGATCATGTATTGTGTTATATTATATTTCTGAAAAATTTAAGGGGTAGTTATATAATAATTTTGAATGATCTCGGGCAGTCAGATACTTATGACCGCTACTGTATTAAATTTAATTTATTATTTTCTCTTGATATTAGTATTCTGCATAGATTTGAATCAATCTGAATCTAATTCAAATCTGACGGATCAGATTCAGATCAGATCTGTCAGATTCAGATCTAATTTAAATTCAGATTTAGATCGGATCAGATCCATCAGATTTGGATACAGATTTAGATTTGATCCATCAGATTCAGATTCAGATTTGAATCTGATTTGTCAGATTTGAATTCAACTTTTTTAAAACTGAAAAGTTCCTTTTTAATGAAAAGGAACAAATTTTCAGATCTCTTTTAGAACTGAAAAATTCCTTTATTAAAAGGAACTAATTTTCAGATTTCTTTTAGAGTTAAAAGTTCCTTTCATTGAAAAGGAACGAATTTTCAGACACTTTTAGATCTGAAAATTTGTTCCTTTTATTGAAAAGGAACGAATTTCCAGACCTTTTTTAGAGCTGAAAAGTTCCTTTTATTGAAAAGGAATTTATTTTCAGACCTCTTTTAAAGCTGAAAAGTTTCTTTCATTGAAAAGGAATCAATTTTCGGATCTTATTTAGAGCTAAAAAGTTCCTTTTATTGAAAGAAAATGAATTTTCGGACACTTTTAGATCTGAAAATTTGTTCTTTTCATTGAAAAGAAACAAATTTTTAGACCTTTTTTAAAGCCAAAAAGTTCTTTTCATTGAAAAGGCATTTATTTTCAGATCTCTTTTAGAGCTAAAAAGTTCCTTTCATTAAAAAGAAATGAATTTTTAGACATCTTTTAGAGCTGAAAAGTTCTTTTTATTGAAAAGAAACGAATTTTCAGAACTCTTTTAGAGCTGAAAAGATTCCTTTTAATGAAAAAAAATGACTTTTCAGAACTCTTTTAAAGCTGAAAAGGTTCTTTTCATTGAAAAGAAACATTTTCAGATCTCATTTAGAACTGAAAATTCATTTTTTCAATAAAACTTTTAGATTCAGATTAGATCAGATTTGGATTTAAACTGATTCATTAGATCTGGATTTGAGATTTGATCCGTCAGATTCAGATCAGATCTAGATTTCAACAGATCCGTCAAATTCAGATCAGATTCAGATCCTAAAAAATAAAAATCAGATTGGATTAGATTTGGATAAAATCCAATCTGATTTAATTTTGCGAAACACTATTTGATATACTTAAATTTATTGCAAAACTTTTAAAAAATGATAAATTAGTTTTAATATCTAAAAAATCTATATTAAAATTATTATACAATTCAGAAAAATTAATTTTAATTAAATTTTTATTAAATATTCTAAATCTATAATCAATGAAAATAATATATTGTTTAAATGAAGATAAAATTTAAATGTTTTTTCAGATTTTAATACTTCTCAAAAATGTTTTTTTTCAATATCTATCATCATATCAAATTTTATATTATTTTTAAAAATAATTATATAGATCATTAGTTTTTCTTTTAATTTGTTTAAATTAAAAGAATAATCTAATATATAATTATATATAAATTTAGCTATATAACAATATTTTTTTTCAATAGTAGGTAACCTTCATATATTATATATATATAATGTGAATTTTTATTATTGAAAAATAAATCTTTAATTATATTTTTAAAATTATTTGTAAGTTTTTCAAATATTTGATTTCTTTTATCTGAAAAGAAACTTTTTTTATCAAAAATGTTTTTGATAATTAAACTTAACACATATTATTTATTATTTATAAATTGATAAATAAAATAATTTTTTATATTATTATTTATTTTAAAATAATTATCAATAGAATATTTTTTATATTATTATTATATTCTGAAATTAAATTTATAAACCTTTTATATTATTTTCAATATTACAAATCTAATATCTAATTTTTAATTTCTTATTCATATTTTTTTATTATTTTTTGATTATTTTTATCTATAATTACAAATGTAGAAATAGAAATAGATATAGAGGTAAAAACAGAGTTTGGGATATAGGTAGAAGCAGAGGTAGAGGCAGAGGTAGAAATAAAAATAGAAGTAAAAAGTTTATTTAAATTATCATTATTATATGATAATATTATTTTCATTTATTTATTAAATAAAGGATCTATTAAAAGGTATAAATTATTTGGAATTACTCTTGTTTTTATTAAAACTAAAGAAGATTATTTTTTTTAATTTCAATTAATTGAGTAGTTATAATGTTGATTTTTTAAAAAAAAAATTGTTTTAAAAAAAATATATATATAAATTTATAGCTTTATCTTATTATAAATTGTATAAAAAAAAGAAAAAAAATAAATAAATACAAAATTTAGCTTTATCTTATTAAAAATTGTATCTATTTATATAAAAAGGGCTTACATAAAAGAAATAATCTGATCTTAAAACCATAAAATTATTTTAATACTTTGGATTCTATTCAAATAAATTATAAATTAAATCTTAAAGAAAATTTTTTGAAAAATTTAATTTTACTATTTTAGTATAATAATTTATAAATATTCTACTGAACTGATATCATGGTAGCCTAAAATTCTAAAAAAAATAATTAGTAACCTCTAAATGCCTTTACTAAACTAATATTATGATAGTCTAAAATTTTAAAAAAATAATTAGTAATCTTTAAATATTCTTATTAAACTGATATTGTAATAGCCTAAAATTAAAAAATAATTAATAATCTTTAAATATTCTTATCAAACTGATATTATAACAACTCAAAATTCTATAAAAAAAATAATTAGTCATCTAAGAAAAAGTATAAATTAATTATTTAACAGATTAATTGATGTTATATAAGCAAGTCTTACTTTTTAAGAATACGTTATGAAAAATTTTTATGTCAATATAATGCAACTTCTCTTCTAGTTAAAAACTTATATTAGATGTAAAAAAAAATGAAATTCTACTTATGATATAATTAAACATAGTTTTGAATTATATAAGATTAGTATTTTAGATTTATTATTATAACTAATTTATAAAAATTTATTAATAATTATTATAATCATTAAAGATTTTAAATAATACAGGATTATCTGAATGAAAATTAAGATATAGTATATGTTTAAATAATTTTGAATGAAATTTATTAAAAGAAATAGAAAATTTATTAGAGGTAAAAAATAATATAATTAATTATATTATAATATTACAGTGCTTGATAAAAAGAATGGTAAAAAGTTTTTTTTTGAATAATAAAAGTTTTTAATAAATAACTTTTAAAATTTTTTTATTCTCAAATGCTTTTAATTAAGAAATTATATATTCAAAAAATTAAAATATAAAAAGTGTTCTCCTTCTCTGTCAATCTGAATTTAAATATAAGTTAAAATACTAAAAAATTAGAAAGTTAACCTTTTTTTCATATTAATTTAACTTCATATTTTCTATTTTCTACTTTTTTAGTTAAAATATATTATTCTATTGTAAAATATTTAGCTGAACATTTTTTTATTAGTAGGTAAAACTTATTAACATAGTAAAAGTTTTGTAATCTAATTTTAATGATCAAACACTCAAATTTGACTTTATTTTACAATTGCAAAAATTTTATTTATATTAAAATATATATTATAAACTTCAAATAATACACTAAAATTTAGACTAATAATACATATAAAATATTATGTAATTATTTATACAAATCCTTTAAAAAAAAGTTAATTATATATAGTAAAAGATTGCTTTGCCATTCTTTTCGTTAGGAACTATATATATTTTTTAATTAATCTATTAAATTTATAGTATTTTGCATAAGTAATAAAATATGTTTTACATAAAAGATTTCAACTTTAACAATTATAATACCAACCTATAATTATTTAATAAATATGATTAAAGATTTCAAATAAAAATTTTAATAACAGAAATAAATACTGCCATTGCAATAGCATTAGAAAAATTAAAAAAATATTATCATCATGCAAATTTTAATGCTAATCCTATTACTACTAGTAAATTTTATATTTTAATTTATTAATTTTAATTTATAAATTATTATTTATTATTATTATTAATTTATAATACTTAATCCAAAATTAAAATTATCATATAATATTGATAATCATTGAAAAGTAAATTTATTGAGAAATCACATGAAAATTTTCTTTTTATTTTAATATGTATTATACACTATCAATGATAGATTTAAAAAATCTAAATAAAAGTTCTGAAGATTATGATTTATTAAAATCATATATATAAAAGATAATGTGTAGAAAATATTAATAAAATAAAGCATTATCTTAATGTTTCACTTATATCTTTAAAGACTAATTTATTATAATAGTAAAAAGTAAGTAATATATTTTATTAATAATTTTATATTATTTTTAAGCTTATTAATTTTATTTTTTTTTTAGTTAAATGAATCAAATTATCTTTATTTAGCAAAAATTGCAAGAGATTTTTTAACTATTTTAGATGAATAAATTTAAAATTTTATGAAATTTTTATAATTTTAATTTAATCAATCTAATTTATTTATATTTATTTTTTAAGCTATTAGTGTTCTGATAGAAAATGCATTTTTAAGAGAACTGATCTAATTATACAAAAAGATATAATCTATTAGCAGAAATAATTAGAGCATATATGTATTTTAAATCTTAGTAGAAAACTATTTTAGAATTTTTTTATTTTGTGCTTTTTTTTAAAATAAATAATTTTGTATTATTTTTTTATAATTTTGATTTAAATAAAATAATATATAAAACTATATAATATAATATAATTTAAAATAAATTTTTTATTAAATTTAACTTAAAACTTGATTTAAACTTAATTCAACTCAAATAAATTTAAGTCAAAATTGAGTCAAGTTAAACTCAAATCAAGTAAATTGAATTGAATTAAAATTTATATAACTCAAATCAAATCAAGTTAAAAGATTTTATAAAATAAACTCAACTTAACTTGACTTAAAAAAAATGAGTCAAATAGAATTGATCTTTAAATTTGACTCAACTTAATTCATTCAGTACTCTATTATCTAATTTTAAAAATATTAATATTTCTTGACCTTTTTGTATTTCTCTTATTTATCTTTTTGAATTCACAAATAATTATAAAGATCTTCTTATTAAATTTATTACAAAATTTATTAAATTCATTTTGAGTAACAAATAGGAGGATTTCAAAATTTTAAAAAAATACATATAAAAGTAACATATTTATATATTTAGCTAACTTAAAGAAATTTTATAAAATAAGATTTTCTATTTACTTAGATTTAGCTAAATTTTAACTAATATAAAATAATTGATTTATAATTATTTTTAAGGTAATAAGAGGTTTTATTTACTTATTTTTAATATATTTTCATTGATAATATTACAGTCTAGAATTTTACTAAATATAAAATGATGATCTTTACCTTTTATAATAAAAAAATGTTGATCAAGAATATTCTAAACATATTAAGAATATTCTAAACATTTTTAAATTTAGCAATTTAATTTATTTAATAAACTTTTTAAAATATAAAGTATATTTATTTAAAGTACAGTAAAAATAAAATTTTTAATTTTCAGTATTTTCGGCTATAATACTTCTAATTTCTTAAAGAATATTTAATAAATTATCACGAGATTTACTTGATAAGTCTCAAAAACGTAATTGATTTGAATTATCTAAAGATGGAATTAAAAAATTGATAATTAGTAAAATTTGCGATCTTGTTAAAGAAGTTTCAGATTGTTAAAGATCTGCTTCTTTAAGTATTATAGGAATTGAATACCAAGTTCCTAATAAATTTTTGTTAATTAACTTTAATTTAATAAATTCTATTCTCTTTGCTTGTACAATTTCGCTAAAATTTTTTCTTTTTACTTAGCATTTATCCACTAATATTTTAGAAGTTTTAATCATTAGCATAATTAGGATTTACATATTTGGATCCTCTTATTTAAACTCGAAATCAGCATAATTCATTTACAAAATCAGAACATATATGAGATTTACAAACTTCACTATCAGAATACCTATTATATTAAATAAGTTAGTACACAATTTCATAAATTTAGTACAGTTACGTACTACAATTTTCCAATGTCATTGTGATGGTATAAGAGGAACTAATGATTTAAGTGCTCTATTAACTTTTTCGAATATCACATTAAGACCTTAATATTAATTTTAAAGTTCAGAACGTGAAATTATTATCCTTTCTTGAATTAGACTATAAATCTCAGATATTAGTCATAACATCTGTTCTTCATCAATAGCCTCAATTAATTGATAAATTGAATATCACCTAGCAGACCAAACAGGAGTGAACATTTATCTAATAGTATCTTTTAGTAAAGGTCTATTTATACGAATACCTATATAAAAATTAATAACAGCTTGTAAATAAAAAAATATCTGTTCATATTTTAGTTAAAATGTAGAATCAGTTTGATTTTGTGCCCACTTAAGGTAACCTTCAATAGAAGGATTTGTATTAAAAATAATATATAGCTACATTAATTCAGAGGCTATTGTGTACCTATATATGTTATATATAGAATCCTAAGATTTATGATGATTGGCACACTTTTTAAAAAAACTGAGCTGATTTTTAGATTGATATCCTTAAAATTGAGCAAAATCTTTTATATTAATATCTCAATTTAACTCAATAAATGCTTTTAATATATTCATTTTTTCATAAAGAGAATTTAGAACTAATATAAGCTAAGGAAAGTTCTTTTTGATTTTCTGTATGTGACTGTAAGATACTCTATCATAGATAACTATAATTTATTTATATTCACCTTATTTAATACCAGATATCTCCTCAATATATTCAAGAATCTTTTGAATATTGTTAATTGAATTTGGATTAACACCTATTAAATTAGAAATAAACATTTCTGGTATGTTAATTTTTCTTTCTAAAGTTAGTTATTATATGATGTTAAGAAGCAAGAACTTGATCACTTCAGTTTTTTAAAAGTATGAGAATGGATAACAAATAGTTTTTTAATAATATTTATAATCTTAAATAACCTATTATGTTGCTGGCTTATTTCAGCTATTAATAATAGTTTGGCATTATACAAAAGGCAAACTCATTTCTTATTATCAATATTAAAAGTCTGATAAGCAAAGCATTTTTTCATATGTCTTGGCTGATTTTGTTAATGTATTAAATTATCAATCACATTTGTTTCCTGATTTTTTTTGATAAGGAGTTCATCTAATATTGTTATAAGATAAATGATGAGTTCTTTATAAATTTTATTTTTCATATTTGAAGTTAAAAAAAATAAATCTTCATATTGTTATTGAATAAGCTCAGAATATAATCAAGAATCAGTGTTAGTTTGAATGTTATTGTATTGATCATGATAAAAGGCAATGAAACTTGTAACTGTATAAAATATAACTATATTATATCTACAATTCAGATAGTTTTTTTGATACTTTTGTTTATTATTAAGTAAGAGACCTTTAGGAAGCGATAATTGTTCAACAACTAGACTTTCCAATTAACTAGTAAATTTTGTATAACTACTAGACCCAATAATGTGATTGTCAATATCAATAATAATTTTAGATTTTACTATTGAATATTTGATTACAAAAGCAGCAAGATTAATAGCTGAGACGTATTTTAAATATCTTGTCTTATAGATAGCATTAATTGCAACTGTATATTTAAAAAGCTTTTTATCTTCAAGCTGATCTTTATTTTATTACATATTAACATTTTTACAAAACTTACGATAATTGAATTTCGTTTAGAAAGCTAATCAAAAGAAGAATATCTTAAAAGACCATTTAAATTAAATTATTTCTGATTGCTCATCAAATTAATAATATCATTGTAAAATTATTTACATTCTTTCTTCATAATTTCAATAACAGAATCAATCCTTATTTATTGATCATCAAATCTACTATCCTACTTTCTTTTTAATTCTTTATTTTCTAATTCTAATTAAATAATTCTCTGCTCATATTTATTATTAGTTTAACATATTTTATTCGTTAAGATTTGGAATTAATTAAGGCCTTTTTTGTGTTTAATATCTTTAATATAAAACTTTCATAATCATAATTTTGTTATAACATAATATTTTTATCTTTATTTGTCCTTAGTCTTTTTCATTGACTATTTTCTTCAAAATTATTTGCTACTATTAATATGTTAAGAAAAGTATCAGTAGCAATAATTTGATTGTAATGTCTTTCACAAATTGAATAACTTTCTAAAGAATTATATAATGAAGATAACTCGAGAAAATACTTAACAAAATATCAATTCAGTTCACTATTACCTTTGCTAATGCATGCCTCCACTTTTGTTTTTTCTCAAATTTACATAATAGTAGTTAACTTTCTGAATATTTAGCAAAAAACCCTTCAAATAAGCATGGTAATATTTTAACAGGCAGTTTATTTTTCATTTTAAGTTCAAATTTTAATCTAATATTATACTCTATACTATTAAGTGAAGCCTAAAGGATGAAAGCAGATTATTGAAGCATATATTCAAAAGAAATATTTATTATACAAAGTATTTTTTATCTTCACAGCTTTAAATCAGCACAATTATCTGAATTTTCTGTCACTAATAGGTAATTATAACCAATTAAATTTTTGAAACAAGACTGCAAATCATTCTAGATTTTATTTCCATTTTTAGTAAAATTCTGGATTGTATTATAATCACATGATCTTTGTAAATTTTTTAAACTATAAATAAGTTATATTATAATTGGTTCATTATATGTACAAATTAAAGATAGCACTGCAACTGATTGTAACTGATGATAAATAAGCATCACAGAGTTGCAATTAATTGTAACATTAATAAAAATTGAGTTGCAACTAGTTGTAACTGGTAATAAATAAGTATCACATAGTTGCAACTGATTGCAGCGCTATCTTTAATACAAATACATGTTTCTTTTTTGTTTCTTTTTATTTTTAATTTTAAAGTTTGTAATAAAAAAACTAAAATTTTTGAAATATAATTATTTTACAAACTTTAGACTTCGTAATAATTACTGTTTCTCTAATTTATCAAAAATTTATATTAATTAAAAAAAATCAATCAAATGATAATCTTTTTTTTCCCCTGTTATCTGTTATACTATTAATCATTTTTCATTTATTTTTATATAATTAGTAACATACCTTTATATAAATATAGCAAAGAAGATTATTAAGATATACATATTGTGTTCATATAATAAATATAAAAAGGTAATATATATATATAGTAAAGTAATTAAGTTAAACTACTATTAGACTGAAGATTATCTTAACTAATATATTACTAGCTTTAGATGTAAAGCAAGTGAAGAACAAAGCAGCCTTTATAATTATTTTAAACTAATACAAAATACAGATGAAAATGATAAAAATAAAAACAGTGAAGATAAAAACTGAGACTTTGATATTTATGATAATATAAATGAAAATAATTTATTAATAGTTAATAAACAAGAAAAGTAAGTTGATAATTTATCTTTTTTTATACATATTGATAAAAGTTCATTAATTACTTTAACAAGACCTAAAAAATAATAGTTAGTTTGTTATGAACTTCAATCTGAATAAATATCTATATATATTCAATGTATACTAATTTAATTTAAAGGAATTTACTAAGTTAAAACAATAGCACATAAACTATATTTAAGGTTATTTTCTGGTAAATTTAATTGAAAAAAGCTTAATTATTTAGAAAAGAAAATTAAATCATACTTTATTTTCAAAAAGTATTTAATAAGTTAATTGAATATGTAAATTGAATTAAAGATATATAATTTTTTTAAAATATAAATTTATATGTGCCAAATCTTGTACAGAAATAGCAGAAAGGAGTAATATTTGTAATGAGTGTAATTCTCTTTATTCTAATAAAATTCTCTTAAATATTATTACAAAAAACTTCATTACTTAATAATTTTAAATTTACACTAAATACTACTGAAAAGATAATTCATTAAAAAAGCATCTGCAAAATCTAGATCTTTACGATATCTGGAATAATCATAATAATAATAGTAATAGTAATATAATAAATTTGAATAATTTTAGTTGATAAGGTATTAAGGGATCATTTAAAGAATAACTAGTATTTATATAAAGTAATATATGATACTACTAAAAAAAAGTAAAAAAATAAAGGCAATAATAACATTAAATATTCTGAAAATTTTACAAATTTTCTCATTATTTTAGAAGAAATTAGCTCAAGAGTATTGAATTTATTTAGATAAAATTTAGAAAAGTAAAGTATTCGATTAATTTAGTAATCTAATTTTATAATATGCTTTATTAAAATGATTCAAATACTAATTGTAAAATATTTATAATTATTAATAAATACTGCGTAGTAATAATGAAAATTATTTAACCAATTCTGATTTATGTTTTAAAAATGTAGCATAATTCAAATAGTTAATTGATACTATTAATTATGATAGTTCTATAGTAACTATGATAGATAATACAAAATTAAAGAAAAGATTATATTATTTATCTATTCTTAATTGTATAATTAATTCAATTTTGCTAGAAAAGAAAATTAAAATTAAATATATATAGAGATATTTTAAATATTATAAATAAAATCAAAATAAAATGCTATAGCTAAAGATATTCGTACATATATATTACAGGTAATTAATTTATATACATTAATAATTATTAATTAAATATTAAATTCATTTTTAGATTTTATTACTAAAGTTTCTTCTAGTAGTTATAGCATTACTTTCAAATAAAGAATCTGATAATATAAATAGTATTATATAATTATATCAAAAATTACTTCAAGATGTTGCTTTCTATTAAAACTTCATGATCTTTCTTTAGATTTAGATGATGAAATTGTAGAATACTAAGCTTAACAAAGTGTATTGAATTCTTTAAATATTGAAAGGCTCTCTATTTGTAAAATTAAATTAAATATTAATTTTAGTTATCCTATTTTTAAATCTATTAGTCTTATAATCTGAATTCAAAATTCTAAATAAAAAAAAAGCAAGAAATATAATAATGTCTGATACACAAATTTTGATCTTTGAAAACTCAACAATCTGTTATAATAATCTTCTTTAATAAGTTAACCAACATAATTCAATAATATAAAATGATATAATTAAATTAGATAGGTAAAATGATGGGATAGCTTACCATATTTTTGTTCTGCTAATTTAAAATAATTAGTAATATATAATTACTAACTAGAATCTGAAAAGAAAGGCTTTTTTGTTTATTTATTTATTATAGGTATGTATTTATTAATATAAAAAATGTATATTTAAAACTTATTAATATTTTATATCATTGTAATACAAATATTAGGTGAAATTATTAATAGTTATCTTAATTAAAACTTAGCACTATTAGAATGAATTTGTATGTCTAGGACTAGTTTATTTTTTTTGAGGCTTTGACGATATCATGTTGAATCTTTATCAAAAAAATATCCAGACTTTGTCACTATTTTCTAGCCAACTAAACTTTTACAATTCTTAGCTTTTTATATGAATTAATGATTCTTTTAGTTAAAGTATATATTCTTTAATTCTACCATTACTTTAGCTTTATAATTTTGAACCAGTTAAATATTTTTTTGGCATTACTTGCTAAATTAGTTCAGATTTTGACTTTGCAGAATTAATTCAAATGATTCCTAAAATTGTACAATTTATGAAAGCTTTAAGAAGTAAAAAGTTATCTTTTGAAAAAGAGAAATCAATAAGAGAAGGTAATTTTTTAAAAATATTGTTTATAATTTTTAAACTATTTATTTAATAATACATTTTATTATTTATTCAGATTATCATTTTGTTTATAACTCTGGTTTATTAATAATGATTCTTTAGAAATATTTCATCTATGGTCTACTGATAATCAAATTTTATAAACTATACATCATTCTTATAATCTTATTAGTGAATTAACAGAGTTTCTTTAAATACTTCAACCAGTTAAATTACCTGTTAAAATTAATGAATTAAGAATAATTTTTAATAAATATAATTATGTATTAATAATATTGAAATTGAAAATGAAGAATTAAAAATAATGAGTTAGATATTTCAACTGCATTAGATAAAGTATTTATAATAATAGAAAGTATATCTATAGAAATATATGAGAAAGAGGATTATTCTAATCAATTTTTTAATGAAAAATAATATCATCTTAAAAAAATTAATAAGGGCTGTAACAGATATTAGCTGATATCTATTTATTATAGGAGGAACTACCCTCTCTTCCTCATGAGATAACCGATATGTTACATGAGAGGTTATTATAAAATTATATTAATTTTTGTATTACATGTTATTCTGCGTCTTTTATCTTTCTGCATCTTTATCTTTTATCTTCGTACACTGCATCTTTCGGATACTGCGCCTTAATTTTTGACTCAATTAATAAATCATTTAATAAAAAGTAAAAGAGCAAAACTTTTTTTCATATATAATGTTTTATTTTAATTATATTAAATTTTTGCATTAGGCGATACAAAGTAATAAAATTGGTTTTCATATCCCGTTCGGATCAATAAGATAGGATTTTGAAATTTTAATTTTTTTTATAATCAACAAATAAAAATGCTCCATGTTCATGTCACGTGACCGAATGATATTCTTTATTAGATTCAAAAATAATTAACATAAAATCTTAAAAAGAAATT
>CAJVPP010003057.1:0-12725 GCA_910592005.1 Funneliformis mosseae
TATTTAATAAATTACATAAATAAATATTCAAAAAATAAAAAAAAATTCAAGAATTAATACAATTACAAAAAGCTATTACTTAACAAATATTAAACAAATCAAGATGAAAATTTTATATACAAGTAATTTTAGATATATAGAATATATTTATTTAATATGTAGTAAACAATTAACTTTAATCAAAGTAATCAAATTAATTTGTGAAGTTAAAAAAATATGACTTATTTAGTAAAATTACAAAAAAATTATTTCTACATGAATATTAATCCAATTTTAAAGAAAATTAGATTAAATCTACTGAATAACTTTTTCTTTAAGATAAAAGGTAATTGACTTTAACCAAAATACTCAAATTATCCTATGAAGTTAAATAAAAAATGCTGCAGTATTAATAAAGTTACAAAAATACATATTTACTATGCAAATATTAATCTAATCAAACCTGCTAAATAACTTTTACTTAAAAATAAAAAGCAATTGACTTTAACTAAGTACTTTAATTTTCTTATAAAATTAAAAATGTAACTTATTTAATAAAGTTTAAAAAAATTATTTCTACATGAATATTAATATAATTGAGATAAAAAATTAAATATAAATAGTATTGAATCTGTTAAACAACTTTTACTTAAAGATAAAAAACAATTGGCTTTGATTAAGTACTTAAAATTTGTCAAATCTCTATATTAAAGTTTATAAAAAAAAATATTAAATATATATAAAAATTAAAATCTATAAAAATAAAAAAAATTATATTTAGTAAGAGTTTTTACAAATTCAAGTATTTAAGTTTAAAAATTAAGGTTATTTTTTTAAAGATTATGTTAAATAAAATAAATGTGTTTTTTTATTAAAAAAAAAAAAAAAAAAATTAAAAAATTGATTTTCAGTAATATTAATTGTATAAATATAATTAATTATATAATTGTAATTAATCATCAAATTAAAATTTTTATAATATTTCATATAAAATTTTTTTATAGAAAAAAATAAATAAAATAAATAAATTAGAGTTTTAAATTAAATCAAATATAATAAATATTTTAATTTTTTTAAATAATTTGATTAGATTAGATTAAATTAGGTTAAGTTAGATTATATTAGGTCAAATGAAAATTTAAATCAGGTCAGATTTTTATTTGATCTGATTTGATCTTTTCAGTTCAGATAACTTGATTGATCTGACATGAATTGACCTGTTCAAAATTCTATATGTTAGATAAAAAGAGAAATATTAAGTTTTAAAATAAATTTAATTAAATATTATAGTTAGTATAATTACAATATTATATAAGAAGTTAATACATATAAATAAATAATAGCTTCAAATTATATTAAAATCTTAACATTATGAAAAACTAATATTAATGATAATAATAATCCAGAAGAATTGATTAATATTATCAAAATTACATTTACGTTTAATCTATGATTTACATTTGAATTGTTTAATATCAAATTGGAATTATGATTAATGTTTCTATTATCTTTTGATCATATATCAGAGATATCTAAGTTTATTTATTTTACTATCTACAGATATTTATTAGTATTATTTTTGACTAATAGACAATAAATATGATCAGAACTATAAAATTGTACGTAAAATAAAGATTTTAGGTCATATAGTTTAATATTAAAACTTCTTATAATATTATATACTTTATTTAGAATTATATGCAGTACGTCATCAATATTGGCAAGTATTTGATTATTATTATACCTTGATTAACAGTAAAATTAGCTAATATTGACTTGTTTGCCACAAAAAACTTATTGTGAAATGTATTTTCAAAATGAAATTGGATATAGATGTGATGGAATATCTGGTAGATGTGATCATTACTGGTAAAAATTGATGAATATTGTCCATTAAAGTTGAAAGAAAGTATGCATTTACCGCATTAGCTGTTGTTGGCTTAGTATCTGTAAACTTAAACAATAAACTTTTAATTCAATCTGTTAAATTAAATAAAGATAATATCACAATCATGTCTATATGAAGACATAACAAAGGCAATAGTAAATGAATTTAAAGATTCCTTTATTGAACTCTTGGTTTTATCCTAAAACCTTAACTTGATTTACTCTTCAACTCAAGGAAAAATACAAGATATTTATACAAAATAAAATACTATAAAATATACGATAACAAATATAATATAAAAGATAAAATAAATAAATAAGATAAATACAACTACTCTACTAACTATAATATAATTAACAAGTATAACAATTATGCTAATTATAACTAATCTATCTAATCAACGATGACCACTTTAGCAACTTGGTACTTTGTTAATCATTTTTATCATGTGACTAATTAAGGCACAGTCACGGATCACGACTTCACCGTAAAAAATCAAACTATCCACTGGCACTGTATCCCTCTTTTCCATTGGAAGGGGCTTAGTTTCTGTCTTATTCAACTCGATAAAGATTTGCCAAAATGTCTTGCTTGAACTTTTACGAGAACTGGCCTGATACATATTTTTATTTGGAGGTGCCAATTTGTGAGCTCTCTAACTCTATAAGCTACTGCTACTCACTGACCGTTTCATCAGTTGTTGTTACTATTACATCTTCTGCAGCACGATTTCTGCACCAATTTTGGAGATAGTTGCCACGATTCTACCTATTTGCTGCGCTGGCAGTTAATAAAAATGATCCAGCCATAGGAAGAGCAAATAGAACTATAGTAACGACTCAAGGAATAAAAATCTATTTGAGTTAGTTTATTTTAGGCGGTAGCGGCAGCGGTGAGATTAATTCTTTTAGATTATCGGGAGTCATTTTATCACTTAGTTCACTAAGGGCATCATGAAACCATCGATGTTGCCTCTCCCAATAATTGAATAGCTTGTTTGCCGAATCAATCATGTGATATGTAGCAACACCATAACCTTTAGGATTGAACGAGTTTCCTAAACAGAACTGAAGAGAATTAGCGTATGCTCCAATTTCATTATCTGCATTCGGCTACATATTCTGTAGTATTAATTTGAACACCTGGTACGTCTGGGTGTTTACCTTCACTGCAATACTTTGCAGTTAGATCAGTTGGAAATACATGATCTGAGTTAGGTGTTTCTTGCATATATGTAATTTTAGGGATCGGAATAAGTCTTAAATTCCATTTGTAGTTATTATGGTTGTTTTCGGTATACGACGAAACTGAAATATTCCCTGTTTATTTTCACCATAAAGTTAAAGTTACAATCAAAGGCACATCCCACATACAGTTGTTAAGGGTGGCTCATGCTTTACAGTTTGAACATCCTTGATCAAAAGAGACGTCGCATAAGTAACGACATCATCGTCAATATGGAACGCCACGATTAGAAGGTACTTGATGTTAAAATTATGTTCTACAATACTGCCGACGAAAAATGTATAAAAATGATAATAAACTTTACTTCATAGAGAAATAATCTTTTTTCACCTTTCGAAAAATCAGAAACCTTTTATACTGTATATAACCCACGGAAAATTACAAGATACCGGAGAGACCACAAGCCTTTAAACCATTTTGGTATCCAATTCTTTTTTTTTTTATTCAACGTACGTTTAAGAAAATCACTATTTTCTCATTTTAACATTTAAGAAATAGCAAGCCAAAAAAATTGTCAACTCCTTTTCATATTGTATTGTATCAGTATTCCAGTCGCTCGGAAAAGTCGATCTCTCTTGTCCGATCCGATCTCGGAACATTACTTTCATTTATATTTACAACAGAATTTTTTTTTTTTTATCATCTCACTCAATATATTCTAAAAAAAATAAAATAAATACATTCATTACATTTCTAACATTAACATGTCTGATTTTAATCTTTATTTCATCGGATCACCCATGAAATTTGCGAAAATAGAATCCCTCAGATAGGGAAGCTGTGGTTGGACATTTGACCTAGCCAGTTGTTAGTGAGGTGTTATACTATTATCAAGTGGATGGTAAATTTTTTTTAAAAAAAAATTTCTTCATTCGATTCAATTTTTTTTTATAATAAATCAACCAATGGTGAAAAAAAAAAAGTATTGATATTTGGTTAATGGAACTATTTATGTTTACATTCAGCAACTTTGTACTCCAGATATTATGAACCTTAATTTTGTTAACGAGTATTGATTACTGTCAAAACGATGTAATATAAATATAGCTGATTGCAAAGATACAATTATCTGGTGTACTGCTTATTCAGATGGTTGCGGCTCTGACACTGATCTCCAGAAAAAGGATGCTTTTAATGAATTAGATATACCAAACATATGAAAATCATTTAGCAAGAAAAAAGCATGTTATTACATGAAAGAGCTAGGATTAGGAATAAAATGAAAAGAATTCGGAGTTATTTTATTAGGTAACCTTTCAAAAGCAAATCATAATATATAATGTTCAATTTATGGGTGTATTTCATATATATAGTAAATCATATGATACCGCTACTCGTCTCGTTTGCTAAAAAAAGGTTCCTTGACTATTCAGCCATTTCAACAGGATAATTTTTAAAGTTATACTGAGTCATCAATTGGTGTAAGCGCTTTTTTTTTATATTTAGCGATATAGAGATTCTACGGATTGGGATAAATTCTTTTTTTCTTTGATAAATATAAAATTAAATTACTTTTTTAGGCGATATTTTCAGTTGAGTTTTTTTTAAAACAAATCCGTTAGGATATTAACTTCACCTCTTATTTTTTATTTCGGCAACGATTGTGAGTTTTTTTTTTTTTGATATAAATTTAGTTTTTATCGATCTAGGTAATTTTTTTTTAGGTTTAAGATTTTTACGACTGCTTCGATTATTGAACGATTAATTAATAAAACTATATTAAACGAAAAATCCTTCTATTACTGCCTCACTCTGGCCTCTGAACTAAGCTTTAAACAAAGACAAAAGCGGTGTCTATTTCCAATTCTTTCATCGCCATAAAAAAAAGTCACTACCACGTGACATTGGCCCGCATTATTACATTCACATACGCAAAAAATGAAAGAAGGAAGGGTGTTACGCGTGACAAATATTTTTACTATGATCACGTGGTAGTGACATTTTTTATGGCGAAGATTTATTGTATTTATAATAACCATTTGCAATAAAATTATATACTTTATTTTGAAGAAAAATTTGCACTTTACATTCTAAGTGGTCATTATATAGAGCGCACCAAAAAGACGTTATTATCAAATATTAAAGTTCCTCCCACTATAATATCTGAATTTGTTGGTTTAATTCCAAGAATCTTAATTCTGGCCAAATCTTAATTTCGGCAGGGGTTAATATCAACAAATTTCTGTAAATTAACGTTAAACCACAATGATTTTATAAAACGTTTGGCGCAATATTACATAACTAATATATTATCCCGATGAGTTCCTTTTCTGCGCCTCCTTGTGAATATTTTATTGATTTTAAATTATAATAATATGGCATAATCATACAATTATTTACAAGGATATCAAATTACCTTTACTAATAATGCAAATAATATTAGGATTAATTACTTTATGTTAATTCTAAAGGTAACGATGCTCTAGGATCCAGATTCATGTGACTTCTATCGTTTTTGATTCGTTTGAACCTCTTCACTCTGAAGCCAAGTATGAAATTATATATATATATTCCCACTTAATAAATTATACAAGTAATTGTAATCTTTCCGCTATCGCAAGCTGTGTACGTGTCATGTTTGCCAGATAAACGACCATTAATAAATCCTACAATAAAATAAAAATATTAAAATTAATATAATTAGGTTTTTTTCTCCTTGTACCATGAAAATAACTTACTTGTAAATGACTGTTAAACATCTTTTCGAATTCCGCTTTATCAATTTTGGGTACAACTGAAATCGTATCCATTAAGAATCGGCCAATCGTATTATTGGAAGGTATGCTCCCATCCTAATAGAAAATTTAAATGTTACATAAGTCCTGAAAATCCTGGTTTGTTTAGCATCGTCATAATTACCAAAACTTTGTTAACATAATCCGAGATCCTTTCCAGCATCTTTTGAACAGCGACTATGGTTTTTTCAAGATTGTCCATATCAGATATTAGAGATGTAGATCGACTTAATTCGTCTTTTGCAGACGCAAGAAGATCAACTAAAAAAAAGCAAAAGTTTTTAATTTAACGCGAAGATACTTTAAAACTAGCATTAATTTTTTTTTTGCTTACGTCCACTTCGTTCGGCATCGAAATATTTGACATCACATGGGACAGGCAAAAATAGACAATTTTCTGGCTTTGCAGAAATCCCAATTGGTGCACTATTCAAATTCATTTCTATGATTAATGAATTTCATAATCAAAGTAAATCTTTGTTTCATATTTACCCAACGTATGTTTTGACACCTAAAAGCTTTTCTTCGTTCTTGAGATCCGTATCCATTGTTAAATGGATAGCTTGAAACGGTGGCATAACCTCTTTTGAATAAAAATCTTGGATGAGGGCGTTCCATTGATTAAGATTTGATCCTGTAGCATACCATCCGACAATTATTTCTTTTGCATTAACCTTTTTGTGAAGCTCAAACATGTTGTGGTGATATTCCATATCTACAGCAACCTAATTTTATTTTTTATTTTTTATTTGCTTAATATAAATCTCTCATTTTCTACAATACATAATCTCGCTTATAAATGGCAAACCTGGTTCTGAATTGGTGAAGATCAGGAAAAAAAAATTATTTCCATTTTCTAATGAATAATATATGCTCAAAAAAAAATAAATAAATAAAATTACAAACCTGATTCTGTGTTTCATCATGAGGAACTGGAAAACAATTTCGAACTTCAACCTCACTTCCATCCTCACTTCGAACACCTAACAAGGTACCGATTACTCGGTGTTGATTTTCTTGTCTACGAAGATAATGATCGAGAATTGAAAACAGTACTACCGGGTTTACAGAAACCGTAAAAGAGCGGCTTTGGGGAACGACAAAACCCGCTGTTGTAGTCGGAGGGAACGAAAGATTCAAAGCCGAGGTTGCAGCGTCAATTGGCATGTTTGCTATCAAAGAAAAAAAAAATAAAATAAAATATGATTTATAAATTAAAGGGTTAACCAATCACAAACGAAGATCAAATAAAATTTTTTCGATAAATACTTTATTGATCTGATCACCATTGGGCCCTCTTTAAAAATCTTTTTAAAAAAATTAAAAATAAAAAATGTCAAAACGTACAATAGAAGATACGTCAGTGCAAGTGGCTTCGAAGGCTCCTTTTGGTAAACTCGGAGAAAATAAATTTGGTTCAGTTAATGAAACAGCGGAGGGTATGGGAGAATTTGAAGACCCCTGGGAAGACGAATATGAAACAGAGTCCGAGGAAGAAGTGGTTGAAGAGGATGAAAATGATGAAGACGAAATTGATGATGATGATGGTATGGGGTTAGATCAATTAAGGGAATTGTACAAATTCTACTTTTCAAAAAAAAATTAAGAAACGAAAAAATTGTAATATAAAAATATTTAAAGCTATAATGTTCCATTCGTAATTAATTAAGTTTTATACATTATTCATATATTTATTTATTAATATAAAGCAATGGAAATTGAAGAAAGTGAAGAACATCAAGTATATCTTCCCGGGCAAGAATTACAAAAGGATGAGGTTCTTGAGGCGGATCTGTCAGCTTACGAAATGTTACATCCTATACACGTTGAATGGCCATGTCTCAGCTTTGATGTTTTGTGGGATAATTTAGGAGAGGACAGGAAGATGGTTTGACTTTACTTTTTTGATTTTTATCAAATCTTTTCATATCAAGTGCGACAATTTAATAATTTATTATACTTACAAAATTTTAGTACCCGGCCACAGCATATATTGTCTCTGGAACCCAAGCGGATAAACCAAAAAACAATCAATTGATGATAATGAAAATGTCCCAGCTACATAAAACGCAAAATGATGGTGAGTACTTGTTTTGTGTAACATAGAGCCAATACTATATATTAATTGAATTTGGTCTTTTTAATACTAGATAAAGACTCTGATGGCTCAGATGATGAGGCCTTGGATGAGAATCCGATCTTAGAACACAAAAGTTTAAAGCATTATGGAGGCGTCAATCGCGTTAGAGTCACGCCACAAAAGGACCTTCAAATAGCTGCTTCATGGGCGGAAACGGGGAAAGTGCATATTTGGGATTTGAATCCAGTTATAAAATCGTTGGACACTACGGGTTACCAAATTCCACAAAAATCATTAAAGCCGATATATACGGTCGAAAGTCATAGTACTGAGGGATTCGCGATGGATTGGTCAGGAACTGTCCCCGGAAGGTGGATGTTTTAATATCTTATCTCAAATATCTATATCTTATATATATATATATATATATATTTATTTATTTACACTTAAATTTCACCGATAGGCTGATAACAGGAGATATGCATACACATATTTATCTCACGACAAAAGCGCAATCCAATTTTACAGCGGACCGAATACCGTTTGTAGGTCATACGTCTTCGGTAGAGGACTTACAATGGTCCCCCACAGAAAAAAATGTATTCGCTAGTGCCTCGGCCGATCAAACAATACGTATATGGGATACTCGAAGTAAAAAGAAAGACGCTTTATGTATCAAGGCTCATGATTCGGACGTAAATGTTATTACCTGGAATCGGTTTGTATATGTTTTTAATATATTAATCATTTTTACTTAGTCTGCAAAAGAATAACTCATTTATCGAATTCTTTAGGAAAGTCGATTATCTGCTTGCTTCAGGTTCAGATGATGGCGTGATAAGTATATGGGATTTGCGTACTTTTGTAAAGTCTGTATCATTCATTATTCGTTGTTACCATTGTCATCATTGATTCAATATCAACCGACCTTCTCTATTTGTTCAATAAAATAGTAAAGGAACGAAACCTTCTCCTGTTGCTAACTTCAAATGGCATTCTGCGCCAATCACCTCAATCGAATGGCATCCCATTGAAGAATCAGTTCTTGGTGCATCCGGAGCAGATGATCAAATTTCCATATGGGATCTTTCAGTTGAACATGATCCTGAAGAAAACTCTGAAAAGATTATCGGAAAGAATGGCGTAGAGGTTCCCCCGCAGTTACTATTTATACATCAGGTAACTTATTATAAAAATGCACTATGATTTGTACTTGCAACATTATTTAAAGTTATTGTTATCGTCGATATAGGGTCAAAATGACATCAAAGAGATACATTGGCATCCACAGATTCCCGGATGCATGATTAGCACAGCTGCTTCCGGATTCAATATTTTCAAGACTGTTTCTACATAGAACATAAAAATAATTTAATTGGTGTATATATTATTCAAAATTTTCGTCCTCAAAAAATTTACAGTACCATATTATTAAAGTATTTCGATTTGTCATCGGAAAAAACTTATTTATTGTAAAAATATGCATAATCAATTATGAGTCATAACTGTTTTCATTTAACAAATCACTGTACAACTGTTGATCAGTTTGATCATCAAAAAATTAATCGTACGCTCTCAAATTAAGCACCGTCTCATTAAACAACTTTCTCACGTTCAAATGGTGGTTATTATGAACTATGTATAAAAAGTAATTCAACAGGGAGGTGCTTATTTTTGGTCGTTAGAGACGGTCACACAAACTACTTTATTTACGCGAGTACCTTCACAGTTACTATAATTTTTATTATATAAAGAACTTTATATCCTTTCAAAAATTCTTACCAAGGCTTTTACATTTTCCAATCATGTCTAATAACGAAGAATTGGCGATTGAAGTTCAAAACCTTTCTTTCAACTACGGTGGACCACCAATTTTGAAAGACGTGAATTTGAAATTGCACAAGGGAACTCGCTGTTTATTAGTTGGTAATAATAATGAAGAAAATTCATTTTGCAACCTAATTTATTAGCTTTATTATTTAGTATCCTTAATATTTTAGGCGCCAATGGAGCTGGGAAATCCACTTTATTGACGATCCTGGCAGGGAAGAGAATGGTTCGAGATAAGGTGTTGATTTTTGGAAGGGATTCATTTAAAAATCCTCCACCCGTACGTATAATGTTCATTTTTCTCACTTTTCGAACGCTTTTGAATTAATTATTTTTCGATAAATAGGGAATTACTTACCTTGGTACCGAATGGGCGAACAATCCCATTGTCAGGGGTGATGTTCAAGTCTCCACCCTCCTATCCAACATGAATGGTGATAAGTATCCTGAGAGAGTGAATGAATTAATTCAAATTATGGACATTAATCCAAATTGGCGAATGCATCAAGTATCCGATGGTCAAAGACGTAGGGTACAACTCGTTTTAGGATTAATTGAACCTTGGATTTTATTACTTATGGATGAAGTTACCGTTGATTTGGATGTTTTGGTACGTTCTGATCTGTTGGAATTTTTGAAAAAAGAAACAGAAAGGAGAAATGCTACTATCGTAAGTTAATTAAGAATATTTTATCTTTTAACTTCAACGAAAGAATTAACCTTTGCTTCATAAATAAAATAGGTTTACGCAACTCATATTTTCGATGGTAAGAAATTTTTACACACGTCCCAAATTGTCAAGTCCCGATTAATTAAATTCTTTTAATTTGTACTTAGGACTTGGAGACTGGCCTACTCATGTAACTCATATAAAACGCGGATCAATCGTAGCACTTCATGATTTTAATACAAACTTTACGGAATTGGATGATATGATATCTCAATTATGTCAATTAAATGACGCGCAAACCATAAATTCCAATTTGATACGTAGAAATATGGACTCTCCACTTTTAAAGGTTGTTGAAAAATGGTTAAGAGAAGATTTGAGAGAAATTAGATTACTTCAAGCCGAAGAAAGGAAAAAATTCGAACACGAAAGAGATAAAATTTTATTAAATGAAGAAAAACCAACGACTAAATGGGACATCTTATCAGACAATATGGATAAGCATGGCGATAAATATTATAATTATTGGAATCGTTAAATTGTTATTTTTCTTTTATATGTATTTTTTTTTTTTTTTTTTTTAAAAAAAAAAAAAAGGTTTATTCAAACATAAATAATAAATATAACATTTTCTGCGTCTTAAGTTTTGTCGTCGTCCAATCATATCGTGAAATCTCGTGTAACACTAAAAAATTTATTTAGCGTTGTTCTCAAGTTCGATAAAATAATTTCTCTAATTCTCCAAGTCCAACCATTAATAATATGTCTGATACTCTTTCTCTCCGTGGAACACTCGAAGGTAAGCGTTATAACCGTTCTAATTTGTTAAAAATTTTCTCATTCAACTATCTAAAAATATTCGTCCACATATAGGCCACTCAAACTGGGTGACAGCTATTGGTAAGCTGTTTAATGTGACATAATCAATGTTTAATTTTTATTGAAGTATACTCAATAAAAAAACACTTGTAAAAAAAATATATTAAATCATTATAATCTTTTTAGCCACTACATCGGAAAATCCTGATATGATTTTATCTGCTTCCCGTGGTATGTCGAATTATTCTTATTAATGATCTCGATCAATAAATTGAGAAATCGGTGGAATTTATGGGAGGATTTATAGAGAAGTTAATTTATTTAACATAAATCAAATCCTTTGAAGGTTCAATTGTTTATCGTTCTCATTTGAGTTGCGAATCATAATATTAATGTTATTATGATCCATTATTGACAGATAAAACCATAATCGTTTGGAGTTTAACTCGGGATGAGACTAATTATGGGGTACCTAAGAAAGCTCTCACAGGTCACAATCATTTTGTACAAGATGTGGTCATTTCTTCCGATGGTCAATTCGCTTTATCCGCATCATGGGATAAAACCCTTCGCCTCTGGGATTTAAACAATGGGACGACAACTCGTCGTTTTGTGGGTCATGACAAAGATGTTCTTTCTGTATCTTTTTCGCCTGATAATCGTCAAATTGTGTCGGGTTCGAGAGATAAAACCATCAAATTATGGAACACGCTTGGAGAATGTAAATTTAACATTCAAGACGACGGTCATTCCGAATGGGTTTCATGTGTGAGATTCTCACCAAATCCATCAAACCCAGTTATTGTGTCATGTGGTTGGGATAAGCTTGTTAAGGTGATTATTAAATATCCTTGAAACCATTTACCCTTGGCAATGATGTCAATTTTATTATATTTGCTACTTCAGAGAAATTCTTCAATGAGACGAAACCTTTGTCTGAGCCTAATCAAAAAAAATTCTCTTTTTTTTAAAAAAAAAAAATATTTCTTAATTATTTACAAAAACGTATTTAACATCTTTTCATTTTAAATATTAGGTTTGTACCTTTTTATTTGGGAAAAAAAAAAAAATTTTTTGATACGCTTTAATGTCAACTTCCAGGAAAAATTTTTATAATTTTATATAATTTCGTAATAATTTCTAGGTTTGGGAACTTACTAAATGCAAGCTTCGAACCAACCACATTGGTCACACTGGATACATTAATACTGTAACCATTTCACCAGATGGTTCACTTTGTGCTTCAGGTGGAAAGGATGGAATTACGATGTTATGGGATCTTAACGAGGGTAAACATTTGTATTCATTGGAAGCTGGAGATATTATCAATGCATTAGTTTTCAGTCCAAACCGTTATTGGTTGTGTGCTGCTACCGCATCATTCATTAAGATTTGGGATCTTGAAACCAAGACTGTCGTTGATGATCTCAAACCAGATTTCACGGAAACGGGTAAATATTCAAAAGATCCCGAATGTAT
>CAJVPP010003058.1:0-12725 GCA_910592005.1 Funneliformis mosseae
ATTTATATAAAATAAAATACATAGAAAAATATAACTAACATGTCTAATATATCAACTATATCTAATATATTAACTATATCTAATATATCAATTATATCTAATATATCAACTATATCAACTATATCAACTATGTCAATTATGTCAAATATGTCTGACATATCATATATGTCAGTTATGTTAAATTGGTCGATCTTCTGCGCTACATGAGCTGCGTCACATTTATCCGTTCACATTACTTCTCACTTAAGATTTTTACTCCTACAGAAATATCAAGAGTTTTTAGTACAAAAGCTTGATATTCGCTAGACTTCAGTTGTCGAATCATAGTCAAGGTTAAACATTGAGTATCGAATATTCGTTAGACTCCTAAGTTTTCAAAAAGATGATAAATTCGAATAGCAGTTTGATAATAATGTTTAGTTATCATTGCTATTTGTAACGTTTGTTGAGCTGGTGAAATGATCATATTGTCAATAAGTTGGTCTAAATAAAATGCATTAACCAGAGATAAAATACGGTTTTTCATACGAGTAGAACAAAGTAGAGTGCGATAAGTAGATTGCACTTTCTGAGCTAAGGATGCATCAACTGCGTATGGTAGTTCTATTGGTTAAATTTTTTCTTCAGAAAGGGTTGCAAAAATTTGAATTTCTTTTAAAACTATTTCTAAGTTCGTTGGTTTCATTATAGTTATTACTTTTAACCAAATAGTCTACTTCTTTTATAAATATCCTAATGTCAATCATTATTCGATGATAATCTGTGGTTCCCAATCAATTTGCTCCAGATATGGTTTTAAAAGATCAGCATGTGTAAGGTTCTTTCTAACTCGTCTATCTATAGTACGAAGTTTATAAGTTTCAGGTCTCACAATGTCGTGTATATAGAAAGGTCTATTGAATTTATCTTTAAATTTATCTCTATGAATGTGCGACTGTGTGATATTGAATAATAAGAAATTTCAGGTCGATTTTTATTGTAATATTCTTGTTGCTTTTGTTGTCATTGCATAATGTTCTGTTGCGCATCTAATCGTCATTGTTGCAACTGTGATGAGATTATCTGTTGATGCTTTTCTATGGAATTTGACAAGTTTGTGATAGGTGATGGTCATCGTAATTGTAAATCTATCAGTAAAACTACTTTTCGTTCATATAACAACTCAAATGGTTCAAATTTGGTTGTTCCTTGCTGTGCAGTTCGATATGCGAATAGTGCTGAGGTTAAATAAGTATCCTATTCTCCTTGATGTTGTTCAGCATACTTGGCTAAAATCGTACACAAAGTTCTATTAAAATGTTCAGTAAGGCCATTGGTCTGAGGGTGATATAGTGAAGATAATCTATGTTTAGTTCCTACTACATGTAACAAAGCAGTAACCAATTCATTTTGAAATGACGTAGCTCAGTCAATTAATATCTCTTTTGGCGTTCCATGTCGATATATGATTTCATTGTAAATAAATTGTGCAGTCATCTGGGTGATACAATCTGGCGTTGCACTAGCTTCAATCCATTTTGTCAAATATTCAGTTGCTACAATAATATACCTATTCTCTTTTGTTATACGTGGGAGGGGTCCTATATAGTCTATTCTCATGCGATCAAATGGTTGTCTGATAGGTATAGGATGCAATGGTTCTTTGGGTTTTAGTCTTCCTTACCGTTGACATACATCACATGTTCGTATCCAATTATCAATTGTTTTGTACATGCTAGGCCAGTAATATCAAGAGGCAATTTTGTTGTAAGTGATGTCACGTACTAAATGTCCTCCTAGAGGCTCATTATGAATATTGTGTAGAATGCTTTCAACTTCAGTGGTTTTTATTATGAGTAATAGTTGGGCCGGTTGCTTTTGATTACGTCTATAAAGTTGTTGGTTTTGCATGAAATAATGTTGAGCTTGTTTCTGAACAATATGTTGTTGTGAAGGGGTGAGGTTTGAGGGGTAGGTAAGTTGAGTTAGGTATTGGTACAGTTGATGGTAGGTTTCAGATTCCATGTTGTAGAGCTGTTAGTCACACTGCTAACATTTTTGCTTTCACTCTCAAGTTTTGTTAGAATAGTTGTGGGTTATTGTGGGGGAAGTCAAGACAATGCATCGGCATTTGAATGTAATTTTCCTTTTTTGTAGCGAATTTGATATGGAAATTCCATAATGCAAATGATCTATCTCATAAATTTACGAGGGGGATCAGGTTTATTAAAAAGCCATTGTAAAGCTGCATGGTCAGTTATCAATTCAAATTGCTGATGTAAGAGATAAGGTCGAAAATGTTCCATTCCTCATACAGCGGCAAGACATTCCAATTCAGTTGGAGCATAATTTCTTTCAGCTTGACTTATACTTCGACTGGCATAAGCTATGACACGTTCCTTATTATTATCATCTAATTGTGCTAATACTGCGCCAAGGCCTATGTACGAACCATCAGTGAAGAGTAAAAACTTTCGTTTAAAGTCAGGATAAATCAAGATTGGTGCAGTTATCAAGCATGTTTTCAGATGTTCAAAAGCCTTTTGCTATGATTCTATCCATACGTAAGGTGTGTCTTTTCATAATAATAAATGTAATGGTGCAGCGGATGTTGAGAAGTCCTGAATAAATCTCCTATAATACAATGCTAGTCCTAGAAATCCTCTTAATTTAGTGATATTCTTTGGGATTGGAAAATTCTTAATTTTATCAATTTTGAAAGGATCTGGTGAGATTCCTTGTCCACTTACTATGTGTCCTAGGAATGCTAATTCTAATTTTGCGAACTCACATTTATCTTTTTCAAGTTTGAGTCCAGCATCCTTCAATCGTTTAAAAATAAGCTGCAAGTATTGTAAATGCATGTCAAAAGTATCAGAAAAGATAATAATGTCATCCAGATATACAGCTATGAACTGTCCAATTTCTTCTCTAAAGATCTTGTTCATCAGACGTTAAAAAGTCGCAGGGGCATTCGTTAATCCAAATGGCATTACTTTGAATTTATAAAGTTCTCGACTAGTTATGAAAGCTGTTTTAGCTTGGTCATTTGATTCATGGCGACCTGCCAATATCCACTAGCCAAATCTAGTGTTGAAAAATATTTAGCTTTTCCAAACATATCAAGTAACTCGTCGATTCGTGGTAAGGGATGTCCATCTCGTTGGGTGACACTATTAAGTTTCCAGTAATCAACACAAAATCGTAATTTTCCATTTTTCTTCTGAACGAGAACAACAGGTGAGGCCCAGGTACTTTCAGACGGTTGTATCAAATTATATTTTAACATTCTATCAACTTCTTCTTTGATAAATTCCTGTTCTAATGGAGCTACCTTGTATGCACGCTGTCATATAGGCATGGGATTTTCTATCAGTATATGATGTTTTTCGATGGTTGTATGCCCTAACTGTGATAAATCTTCAGCGAATGCATCCCTATATTTATGCAAAAATTGTGTAATTTGTTGCTGTTGAAATTCACCGAGATGTTTATAGGTTATTCCACTAGCGGTTGGTTTGTCTGGAATATTTCATAGTAATTGCCAGTGGTTCCATTCTTTTTTACAAAGTTGGCAAGTTTCATCAATTTTGTCTAATTTGTTATGGCACCAACATCGATTTTCCGGTCCTTGCCAATGATATTTCCACTTCACATCCTTGGGTGGTTGGACATTGAATTTTTGATTTAAACTTTCAAAGTACTGAAGTGAATATTTCTGTCTATCTACCAGAGTTTGTTTTGAACTACTTTTGGCCAAAAGGACAGAATCATTGTGGTCTCCCAATATCATATAATGTCGTTGAGCTATTAATTCCTCATCTTCATATTCTTCATTAGAGAGGTTTTTGATAATATCGACAGATTGTTAGAAATGATCAAACTGTGGTTTTTCCCAACAAGTCATAGGGATCTGATATTCTTTATTATTCCAGAAAAATGTAAATTTTTGACAGTCCCAATAAAGCTGTCCTCGACATTTAGTGAGCCAATTATTTCCTGCCACTATATAATAATCGTTTGATTCTATAATATCAATATTAATAGGAATTTCTATACCATTTATCTGCAAAGAAATATTAGTTACTCGCCCTAAGGGTCGTGATTGTCCTCCTTGTATATTAATCATGATAATAGTAGAAGCTACTCAATTTTTCATCCTAAATGTTATAAGAAGGATTTAGACATTACGCTTTCAGCTGATCCTAAATCTAATATTAAATAGATGGGTTTATTATCAACAGTAGCATTACAATAAACTGCTTCTACGGCCTTTGGTAATTCTAAGGGGTTTATTTTCTTAATGATACTCTCACCCTCTGGAGATACCGTCAATAGTTTAAAGACTGTGATGAAGAGGCAAACGCACTTTGATTATTCATTAATGGTGGATTTGAAATAGAGAAGGTCATGGAGGTTTGTGGTACTAGAGTAAAGCCTGTATTATACATTAAGGTAGTTTGTGATAGTGCAGTACGTTGTCCATTATTAAAGCCAGGCGATACATTGACATTTCCTTCAATATTTCCAATGGGGTTATTTATATTCTTAGTTGAGTATACATATCCCTAGTGTCCAAATTGATTACAATGTGAGTAAGGTTCTCTCGATGGATTATTACAATTTCTGAAAATATGTCCCTTTTGGTGACAACTATGGCAGGTGATTCCTGTATTAGTCCTATTGTTATACCGATTGTTTCCACTATTATTTTGATTTCCTTGATTATTTCGTTACCTACAGTCATGAGCAATATATCCAGGCCATCCACAGTTGTAGCAATTTCGATTACTGTTATTATTATTATTACTATTATTATTATTATTCCTTCAATTATTATTTGTATTAGCCAGATGTGTATTATCATTTTAGGTGCGTGGCGTAGTATTTGAGGTCATTAGTAATTGTTTCACTTCTTTTAACAATTTTGCATTATTTTGGTCGATAATTTGTTGAATGTCTGGAATAGTGATGGAGTCCTCATCAATGTCGTTATCCTTTTGGTTCAGATATGATTTACTTAAAGAATATCCAGAGAGGGTACTATCTTTGGATAATACTGCTTCGACAGCTCGTGTTCGATCAATTGCTTCTTCCAAGTCATGAGGAGTAGCAGCAGCAATAGCAGTATGAAATTCAGGACGAAGTCCTTGGAGAAACTGTTCAATCTTTTCATCCTAAGGCGTGTTGTAATCAGAATCTAATTTGAGATATAATGATTTGACATCAGCGGCATAATCTTCAACTGACTATCCAGGATGTTGCTTACATCGCCGAAGGGCTGAGCGCCATTGTGTTCTTCGGTGAGTTGTACAGTAATGCTTCAAAAAATGATAGACAAAAGAGCAGTGTTTATGTTGTCGGTCAGTCAAATTATTCCAGTATTGTAAATCTTTTTCATTTTTAGTTTTGTTATACCAATGAGAGCTGATCCTTTCAGAAATGATGGAACTAATGTGAGGCGTCGTTTGTCAGAGATTCCATTTGCATCTCCAGCATTATTATATCTTTTTAACCAATCGCGAGAATCCCAGTCTTCACCCTTAAAAGTTGACAAGTCTACGAATTTTGCCTCCCGTTGCCCACCAAATCTGACAGTTTTAAAAACAGTTTGTAACCCTTTCATCATTTAGAAGAAGTTTCGTTCATTATTGTCCCTAGCATTGTCAGTATCAAAGGGATCTTTACTGTTATCCTCTGAGTTACTATCCTCCGAACTAGAATTAGAGAAAGAAGAAGAACTATCGTAATAAGAAGGAGAGCAATGGTTCTTGACCTTACTTGTTTACTTAAACTTAAGTTTTTTGCCTTTAATTTGATCCTTAGAGTGGTAGCTCTTTGGTTTAGAATGCAACGGACTGAGACTTTTGCATTTTGAGTTACTTTTCTTACTTTCTGACCCTGATTCAGATAATCCTTCAGTATTCCCATAAGAATTAAAGGTTAAGATATTGCTTCCTGAAGGCGGCGGATTGGATTTTCCACTTAGAGTAGTGTTGACAAATAAAGTGTCATCAAACACATACGCTGATCGAGGGGTGGATTTTTCTCTTCAGAAGTTAATGCGACTGTTGTACTGCTTTTGCGAGTTACTGGTTCCTTAAGTTCCATTTTATATTTATTCTGGTTTAATACTGGAAGGATGTATGATAAGCTGATGTATTTAGTTAAGTCTGTAGGAGGAGGTAAAGAAAAAGCTGTAGTATCGTAGTGTACTTGAACAACTAGTTGAAAGGCTCGAGCAAGAGTATACAAAGGTTACTTGTTGTAGACAAGAGCTTGAAAAGTTTGATTATAAAAATATCATTGAAATTCAACAGTAGTAGCGGATTGAGCTATTCGAAAGTTTTCAATAGTTTTTCCAGTATATTTTTATGCGTCTAAGATAAATTTGGTCCACTCAAAGAAAGATCAAAATGAGGTTATTAAAGTCGATGGTAGAGGTGCTGGATGGCAGATAATGCACAAAAGGTCTGGTGTTAGGATAGTTGTGACTATATTACGTTCTCTCTGAAAGTGTTATTGCTGGTGTCTTCTTTGGTAATTAAATATGTCTTTAAATGAACTCATGTAGTGTTTCTCATGTGTTATTACTGTGCCAATTAGGAGAAGATGGTCCTGTCATTGTCGCCAAATGTTAACGTATAATTCTTGTGAACTACGACTGTTAGACAGGGTGTTTGAGCGGTTTATTCTTTTTAATTGAGTAGTAATCTTTCAACAGTTCACAAGCTTTAACTCAGACGATCTATCAAAATATTTATATTATCACAACAAATTACAATTTAACAGATTGCCAGTAAATTGTATTTTTAAATAATGTGTTTATTCACGAGAAAAATAATGATAAAGATAAAGAAAAGAAAAGTAAAAGAAAATAAAGAAGAAAGATAAGAAAGAAAAGAAATGAAATACTAAAAACTAAAAGGTAACGCAGTAGGCCAGTTGCCTCTAAAACTACTAAAACTATCTTACTAAATTCCAATCTGTCTCTCTTTTTACATAAACTAAAAAGCTACTTATTTATATAAAATAAAATACATAGAAAAATATAACTAACATGTCTAATATATTAACTATATCTAATATATCAACTATATCAACTATGTCAACTATGTCAATTATGTCAAATATGTCTGACATATCATATATGTCAGTTATGTTAAATCGGTTGATCTTCTGCGCCACATGAGCTGCGTCACATTTATCCGTTCACAGTGCATTATTTTGTTGAAAAAAATACTCCTCATATTCCTCCTCAAATTTCTCTAAAAATGATATCAAATGATAACCAAGTATTTCTTGTATGTATCTTTCATTATTAACTCGACCATCGATTCTTACTAAGGGACCCATTCCATACTATGAGAAATAACTCCACATTATAATACCTTCTCCATCATGCTTTACAGTTAAACCTAAGCAATTAACATTGTACTTTTCCTTTGAAAGACTTCAAATATAGATCTTTTTATCATTTCTAAATAGTGAATAAGATTATCATATGATGTGCACTTTATGAAATGGGATACCATAGTTAGATTGCTCTTCGAAAGCCTTATATCAGTGAGTCAAATAGACATTTTTGATTAAAGTAGTCTTGAGAAAGATGTTTGTGGACAATCAATAACTGAAAAAAAGTTATCTGAAGTGATAAATCTTACATTTTCAGTTGAATTTACAAAAATTTCTTGTAGTTTATAAAAAAAAAAGTATCAAATAAAAGTATTTAAAAGTTATTATTTGTTTTAATATAATTAATTTTTTTTAAATAAATTTAAAAAAATTTTTTTTATTGATTTTTATTATATTTTTAAGATTACATAAAACAGTAATTTATATAATAATTAAATATTACAATTACTGTTTTTCATGTAGAATTTTATTCTTTTTCAAATGTGCTTTTTAATTATAATAATTAATAATAAATTTAAAAACTTTTATTAAGAGTAAAGTTCACTTTGAATTTTATAAAAAATCTGCAAAAAAAGATCTTTATTTTCCTTCCTCTTACCTGTCTGTTACAATTTTTGCTTTATACTTTTTGGTTGTTTACATGTTCTTGTAAATGTTCTAATTATATGAACTATTTACATTATACCTGATCATCTAAAAATAGCTTTTTTTATTTTTTATTTTTTAAACGATAAATTTTAATATATCGGAGAAAAAAAAAAAAAAAATCTCTTTCCGCAACATGGGCAGACCAAAGAAAGAGAACAATAAAAATTAACAAAAACAACAACCTCGCTCTCGCCCTGGCACTCTAGAGCAACAACCAAGCAAAAGACAAAACACCATACAAACCACTAAATCTGAGAGTAATGTCTTCATTAACAATAACAACAAAGAAACTCCAGTTATTATAAATGTTGACCCTTTTATGCTCGATAAAGGAAAGGGCAAAGAAGTTTTAACAGATGATACAACTATAGTTGTCATCTCTGAACAAGCACTCATGAACGTCGATGACGCTAACGACGCCTCAGAAATTTTTTGAATAATAAAAAAAGCCCTTAAGGAATTTCTACCAAAAAAACAAATTTTTTCGCTTTCTTTCCAGCGGATGATTACCCTGGAAAATCCTCTCAAGCTAAAATCTCTGACGTTACTGACCTTGTTTTTGATCAGTTTGACTCTTTTTCGGGTATTGTGTTTGCCAAATACCTAAAGGACCAATTAAAAAAGATTTTAAAAGTGATATTTTCTGACAAAAATGAAAGAGACGTATTCTGTAAAGTCATCTTGCCTAATTTGGAAAATTGCACATTCTTACCCCTCGAAATTATACCAAAACATCCTTTCATTCTACAACAATCAATCAAAGTTACTGAGATACTATTAGACGCCACAGAATTACGCATAAAAAAATTTTTCCTGATTTGACAAGATCGTCAGATTTAACATGAAAATAAAAAATCTCTAGCAACAAGCTACAATCACATATGATTCAGAAGCTAACTTCATTGAACTCAAGAAAGGATACGGGGTTTTCATCCTCAATGATATAGTTCGATTCCACATGTGCAATCTGCTACGTGATAAAATCTTAGAAAGATCTAAATTCTCAGCCAAACTTACGTGTCTCCCTCATTATACTACAGATAAAGATTTATCTGACCTAGGTCTAATGATTAATACAACGGCCTGGATTATTTCTAAAGCACGATCGAATTATCAAAATCTCTAACATGCTTTTTTTTATTTTCTTTCAGCTGATGATTACGAAGCAGCAATCAGTAATGATAATCTCACTATCAATGGCAAATGTGTAGAATGGACAGAAACCAAAGTTAAATTATGTGCTATATGCTCCTCTTCGCATCATAAAATTAAAGATTGTCCAAAAAAACGTTGTAATCCATAAGATAAAAACATTCAACATCTATATCAACGTTTTCAACCAGCACAATACAACAACTATAAAACTCCTATTCGTCCTCGTAAAGGAACTATTAGTCCCAACATTACCTTTGCTAATGTTATTACAGATGGTTCTCAAAAACAAGCCAAAACGACCAGTATACCTGCAAGCTACTTACTGCATTAAAAAACAACAATAATACCTTACCGAAACAACCCCTTGGTTTAACATCAAATTGGAGCGATGATATCCCTCAAAACATGAAACAACAATTTAAGCATTCCAATCAACAGCAATACAGATTACGTGATATTTCTACAGAAACAACTGCAGGAGGCTCTATACACAAACAAAACAGTGATCAAGATTTCAAAGACTTCATCAAAACTAGTTTCCTGCTACTCACACAAAAACTTGATGATCTTACGCTCACTTTGAATTTCACCATGAAACGTATGGAAGTAATTGAGTAAACACTCAATATCAAAGTCAGCTTTCCTGATAAAGAAACCATGGTGGATTATGATGTGGAACAGTATGAAAATAGTCCCGTTATTGATGCCTCTACCTCAATTATTAACAAACAAAAACAAACTATTTCAGCACTCACAGAAATTACAGAAGCCCAAAATTTACACCTCAAAAATTTTACTGAAACTATCAATACCTTGGTCACTACGTGTAACATATTTCGTGCTGTTCTCATCTACAATAACTTCCTTCAAATTGACAAAACACCAACAATGTATACCCTTAATACCAATTACGATATTGAAGTAGAAAAGGCTCTAAAGAGCTTTCCCCAATTTTAATAATATTATTTATGATTACTGTCACTACAGATACTAACAATATATTCCTCACACCTAATAATACTTCCAATATAACCCCATTAATGTACCCAAACTCTCTTTTGCAACTCATAACGTCTGATTGTTTACTAATGTCGCCAAACAACACCATCTTTTATCATTATACTCTTCATACAACTTAGATGTTATTGGTCTTCAAGAAACTAACTTCAAACCCCAACATAAAAAGATCTTTAACTCAACTCATCCTTCCTTCATATCCTTTTTTAGTTCAACACCTAAACAATGCACTGCTTTCGGTGTTGAAATAATACTCAATAGAAAGATTGCTCATCATGTTTACAAACATGAAACTAAGCTTGACTGAGTGATTCGTGTCGACTTACAATTCTCTAATAAACAAAGACTACGTATTATTAATTGCTACTTACCATCAGCTGATCTAAAAATGAGAAAAGAAGTCTAACTGGTCTTCAACAATTGGATTAACGAAGCCACTATCAATGATTTTCATTTGATCATTCTGGGAGACTTTAATACTGACATGAATCGAACACATAATCTCACTAACAGCCTAAAACTCTTTGATAATTTTCATAGACTGTTACTGTTTGATACCTTTACAATCAAACACGATCGAAATAGAACTCATTATCCTACTTATTTTTCAAGTCAAGCCTCTTCCAGGATCGATTACATCTAGACATCTACTGACATCTCCCTCAATTTGTTGGATTATCATATAATTGTACTCAATATGACTATATCAGATCACCACGTAGTCATTGCTACAATCACAAATTTTCTAGACATTAAATTTCACAAGCGCAATATTCCCAAAAAAATCAGCTTTAATTTTGATAATATGAACAAAGACCTATGGAGTAAATTCAAAGTTAAGCTTGACGCATTACTAAATGGTAGCCAATTGAAAATGATCAACCAAAAAATATATTAGACATACTCCTTGCTAAACAAACACTGGGACCTCTTCCAAGATTTTTTAATTAAAGCAGCTGAGAAATGTATACCACTCAGGAAATCTTCTAGCCAATTCAAATATCCAAGACCACCTGGACTCAAAAGTCTGTACTCACACCAAAAAACCTTACACAAGTTCAAAAAGCTACTCCTCAAAGTCAAAAGAGGCGTTTTCTTTCCCGTTAATTGGATACAAATGTATAACAAATATCACAATATTGCTAACTCACTTACACTTATTATAGCACATCTACACCCAGATTACCCATTTAATTTTATTGACCTCTTCTTATCGAACACTGTTCTTCTACTCAAAGTCCTTTTATGCAAGACCAAAATTTATGAAAATGAATACAAACTCATCTCTATACAAAAAAATTTAGAACAACGTTTAGATGCGTACGCTAATAATCCAAAAAGAATGCTTAATTCAGCACTTAACCGTTGTTAACCCTACGCTCAGCCTGTCAAACTTAGGGTAACTATGACTTAATAACAGGGAGTAACGTGCAAGAAACTACTAAGTTACTGTAGAATAAGTCCTATCACAATCAACCTTAGATTTATACTTTTAGATAAGTAAATAACTTTGATAATTTGTAAACACAATTGACACGTTAAAGGATTTTTAATATGTGTAGTTTAGAAAGAGATTCCTTTATTGTAGAGATTTGTATCCTTAGCAATCCTTAACCTTGGATTCTAAGTCTTAAACTCGAACTATTGAGTTTACACTGTTATCTCTGCCCTTTTACAAGAACAAGTTTCTATCCTATTTATACAAAAATACAATTATAAGAATTTACTATCTAACGCTAAACTATTTTATAACGCTAAAATAAATATAAAAGATAAATTATAATTTAACGATAATACTAATATAATAAATAATAATAATAAAACATAAGAATAAAATAAATAAAATAAAAATGTTAACTAAGTTAAAAATGCTAATAATGTTAATAATGTTGATCATTCGTCAATCTTTGTGGCGCAGTAGGATTGACTTCATATAGTATCAATTTCCTTCTCTAAATTTGCAGCTCCTGTAAAAATTTCATAAGCTTCGTTAACCAAGTCTTTGAATTCCTGGGATTTAAGGTTATAGATCGTTCTGAGGGTTATTTTCCTAATACGTCTGATTTGTGCAATTCCCAGAGTTTCAAAAAGATAATAAGTTCTTTTTGAGGCTTGCCGATAGTATAAGGTCATTAAGTTCCTAAATTGAGTTCATTCAGCTGGACTTAAAGTTTCTGTCTCCATTACTTGTCTAAGATAAAATGCATTAGCTAAAACTAATACTCTATTTTTCAACCTGGTAGCTCGTAATAAAGCTCTATAAGTTATTTTGACCTTTTGTGCAGTTGAATCAGTCTCCATGTAAGATGGAGGAATATTGGTATCTGCTAAGATGTTAACAATCATCAAATCATCTTTAACTTCTTGGAATAAGGTTGTCATATTGAAAAATTTTTAGGAAAATTTTCAAAGGACTTTGACCCTTTACACTCCCCTGAAGAAAGTATCTGGGCACGGCTTTTTGCGAATTGTAGCTTAATTATATTATGTTTTTAAATAAATTTTTATAT
>CAJVPP010003059.1:0-12720 GCA_910592005.1 Funneliformis mosseae
ATAACGATAACTAATTTTAAATCTTTAACGTTAATGCTATGTTAATGTTTTAATATACTTACAAAGATATTTCATATAATTGAAAATTCATCTTAATAATATCTTCCGCCTAGCTTAGCATTAAATTTTCATCTGACAATATTCTAAAGCAACATCAGAAACTTTTTACTAATATTTATATAAAACATATGCGTTTCTAACTTGCAATTTTGTTCTCAAAGGTAAAAATATATTTTTTTTTGACTACTTTGAAGGAAGATTGTTTTAAGGTTTTGACTGCTACAATATTTTTTGTACTTTTTATTATAAAATACAACTTAAAAATGTATTTTTTCTTAATAGTGTAGGTATAGTTAATTTGTTACATTCCTGTAAAGAATGAAACAAAATTACTCATTATTTGCTTTTTTTTGCTTTTTCATATTAAAAAATGCATTTTTTATATCAGTTGATCATGCCGATCCCTTATTCAAAAAAATAAATCTCAATTTGAAGGACAAATTTTACTTTTATGAAATTCATATCGATATTAGTCGATCATGTCGATCTCTTAACAATGAGCATTAGCATTAAATTGATCAAGATCGATCAAACAATAATACAATCGATATCGATATCGTGATAATTGCAACTATGATTTTATTTTTATCAAATAACGATAATTGATTAACGTTAACATTAATACAGAGCTCAATATAATGATAATGATAAGGATAATTAAATACAAATCAAATCAATAAAATAATTCTGTTTTGATGATATTATACATTTTAAATTTGAATTTTTTCGAATAACGATGTTATACTAATTTTCATGTATCATACACTAACACGATATCAAAACCAAATATCTAAAATTATAATTAATAATGTTAGAGTTAGCATTAACATAAAAAAATGTATAACGGTAAGTATTCTAATAAAGTATGTAAGAATGTCTTTCCTTCAATCTTTTTGATTAAATACATACCGATATCTATATTGTCGTTATCTTTATCATGTTCTTTATACTCCATAATGATAAATTTAAAAATTTTAGTATAATACACAATTTTGAAATATATTGCAGTTTGAACTTTACAAATAAGTTGCATCATGTATACAATATCAAAACCTAGCACTGAAAATTTAAAATTATAAAGTTAGCATAATGATAACGATAAAAAAACGTGTAAACTTTCTAATTAAATATTTTAAATAAGATTGATTATCTTACCGTTACATTGTATCTTTAGCGATATATACTTTAACACTTGCATATAAATCATCACCTGATAGTGCTATTCAACTGCCAAGAAACCCATCATAAAAACTCTATTTGGTCATTTATTACACCATATATTTTAATAAGAAATTTTGTTTTTAATTCTTGGATTGCTTTATGTTCACCTTCATCATAAGCAAATCAACCTCATTAATAAAAATAATGTCAAGCTTAATCTCATAAGCAATTGTGAAAGATTTTCTTGATAAAATATTTATCAATTGTCTATATTTCGATATTCCATGATATTAACTCTTTCATTAACGTTAACGTTAAAAACTATCACTAATGCTATATTGCTATCACTATAATTTATAGTAAATTGAATATTAGCGTTAGTATTTTCAGCTATAAAACTATAATTTTTAAAATATTGCCTTATCAGAACCATTATATTTAAACTCACCACAATATATATAGTCTGCAAAAGTGTTTCTACTTTTTAGTAACAGGCACATTCATTCTCGTCATAAAAATAATAACGATAAATTTTGAACTTTTTGAAGGAAGATCGTTTTAAGGTTTTGACTGCTACAATATTTATTGTATTATTTATTTTAAAAAACAATTTAAGGGTATATTTTTTCTTAATAGTATAAGCATAGTTAATTTGTTACATTCTTGTAAAAAATGAAACGAAGTTACGCTTTTTTTGCTTTTTTTCAATTTTTTATATGAAAAAATGTGTTTTTTGTATCAGTTAATCATGCCGATCCCTTATTAAAAAAAATAAATCTCAATTTTTGGGGACAAATCTTGTATTCAATATTGAAAGAGAGAAATTACTATTATTTAACTAGTATTTTTTATAAGAATTTGATTATTTTCTTACTTTTAATTTTATAAGAAAATATAAAATTTATCTATTTAAGTAGAAGTTTTTTAATTCAACTAAATGATAAATTATATATTACTATTATATTTAATATTAAATACTTAAATATATTAATTTGTTATACTTTTAATTTATAATATATATAATTGTCAAAAAGACTAAATTTTTAGTATATAAATATTTGCTAAAAACTTTTTGAATTAGTTTTATTATATTTTTATTATATTTTAAATATTAAAAATATTGTAAAAAATATAATAAAATTAGTTTTTGAAGAATTTTTAACAAATATCTATAATTTAGAAATTTTAAATTTATTATATTTTTTCTATTTATTATTAAATATTTTATTTATATATTACTATATTTTTTTTAATTTTATAATTAATGCTTCATTAATAATATTTGAAATTTCTACTTTAGTATTTTTCAATAAATATAAATAAATTTTAAGATACTTTATACATATATAATATATTTTTCATTTATAAGTTTTTTGATATTTTTTAAGTTTTATTACTTAAATATAATTTATACAAATAATATAATTATTTTACTAGTTTAATTTTTTATTTAAAATTAAAATATTTACTATACTATTGATACTTGAATGAAAAATTGATTAGAAATATAAATTCTAAAGTTTTGGTTTATATTTTTCACATTTTTGATAAACTATAAAAATTAGTTTTATATAATATAAAAAAATATGAAAATAATTTTATTTGTATTTATCTTAAGTAAAATAAAATAAGAAAATAATTTTATCAATTATATTATTATATAAAATTTTTAAGTAGTAATTATTTAATCTAAATCACTTATTTAAATAAATTATTTTTAGCCAACTTATATTATAATTGTAATTTATTTACTATTAAAAAATATAATTAATAATTTATTAGCATTTAAAATAAAATAATTATACAATTATTAAATAAAACTTTATATTTTATTTTCAAAAATTATAGTTATATTAAAATAAATTTTTATTATTGAATTTCTTATTATTATAGTTTTATTTTAAAAATATTATTTTAACAAAACTTTATTTTATTATATTAACATATTTTATATTATTAAAAATACAAAAAATTTTAAAATTACTTTAATTTTAAAAAAAATATTATTTTACAAATAAACTTTAAAATAGATAAAAATCAAAAAAAAATTTTTATTTGAAATATTAAAAATAATTAAAATATTTAAATTTATATATTTAAATTATAAATAAAAAAAATTATTTGTAAATCAGTACTATTAAAATAATATAAATTATTTTATATATTTAAAATTAAGTAATTTTAAACTTATTAATAATTTTATTAAAGTAAATTAAGATAATTAAGTTTTAAAATTATTCTTGAAGATATTAAATAAAATAAAAATATAAGTTAAATTATTAATATAAAAAAAATATATAAATAAATATATAATATTTAAATTATTAACTAATAATATTAAGCTAAATCTCTATATAATTTTAATAATATAAGTACTAAAAAAAGAATACTTATAAGTTAATCAATAAATTTTATTAATATTAAAATCAACTTTTATTAACTCATTTTTAAAGATTTGATCTTTTATTTACAATTTATTTTATAATTTATACTTATTAAAAAGCATTCTAATCTTATAAATTATTAGAAAAAAAATATGCTTTTTGCTTTATTTATAATTTATTTATGATTTATATTTATCAAATTTTGCAAATTATTAAAAAAAATAAATATTAAAAATAATATACATTTACTTCTGTTTGATTTCATATTTAAAAGATTTATATAAATATAGAAAATTACTTTATATTATTAATAGTAATTAATACTAATATTATATAATTTTTACAAAAGGTAAACAAAAGTATCTACACACTTTTTCACTCAATATAAAATTTAAAGTTAATTAATATCTACATTTTGTATTAAGTAACTAGTATTTAATTAAGCTACTATTTATTGCAATCACAGCTTGAATTCGTTATAATATAATATTAACTAGATTTTTGATAGTATACTTCAAAATTTTTTACTATACCTTTTTAACATATTGGTTAAGATCAGCAAGATTAGATAGAGGTTTTTATAAACTTAGATGCTTTTCTTAACTTCAGCTCAAAGATTTTTAATTAGATTAAGGTTGAGACTTTGAGCTGGCTAAAATAATGTATAAAGATTATTTTCTACTTGAAAAGACATTACAGTTAATTCTTTAGTTTTTATCTTTTTTTTTAGATTTTCAGAGAAGAAAAAAAATAAATTGTTATTCTTTTTTTTTTATAATATAAATAAACATTTAAGTATTATGTAAACATGATTTTTTATTATAGTTATATAATATTTTTAGCATTAATTCACATTTTATGAAGGATATGTAGATATTTTTGTCTACTTTATGTATATATAAATAATTATTACTTTACATTATATTTTTTATATTTTATTTTACTATATATTTTGAAAACTGAATTTTTTTGAGTATAAAATTATATTTATTATTTATTATTTTTTATACTTCTAATTTTAGTCAAATTTATAATACTAGCTAAAATATTTTATTTAAAAGGTTAAATAATATTATACAATTTAAAAAAGGTAATTTTAATTTTGATAAAATTCAAATTAGATTATATAAATAACTAAAAAAGAAAATTTGTGATATTGATAATTGATCATCAGTAGAAGTAAATAATAAATATTTTAAATATAATATATTTTTTACTCAATATTGATAATATAAAGTACTTTTTTAAAGACTTTTAAATTTTGTTATTTCAGTTAAACAATATGTAAAAAATATTTGTCTAAAAAGATTTTCTTGAATAAAATATTTAATTTTAGTAATATATATTTTGATATTTCATTTGCTATCTTAACTATATATCCTAATCTATTTTATATTATATCTCAAATATCTTATTTGTCTTATTTATATCCTATATATATTCTATTAATATTTTATTAATATTTTATGATAATATTATCCAGTCTTACTATAAAACTATAGCAGAAAGCTGATATTTATAAGTTTATAAAATGTAAGTATTTATACTTCTTTTCATATATAGTACTTTATTATTTTGATAATATTTAACTAGTTCTACTATAAAACTATAAATTTATTAAAGATAAACATGTTGCATTCTATTTATGTATAATATAATATCATGTTATCACATAATATCTAAAATAATAAACATAAAAAAATAAATAAAGAGATTAATAAACTTATAAAATAAAAAAGTTATCTTCTTATCTAAAGTTTTTATTAATAAAAAAATATAATAAATAAATAATAAAAAGTATGATATACCTTATTTTTATTTCAAAAAATAAAATAAAAAAAAGTAAATAAAGAATAGCTTATCTTATTATAGAACTTACTAATAAAAAATAAATAATAAATAAAAAAATAATATATTTTATATTCTTATTTAACCTTTATATCAAAAAATAATAAAACAAAAAAAAGATAATAAAGGAATATTTTATCTTTTTATCTAACTTGTTTACAAAAAATAAAACAAATAAAAAAGTAAATAAAAAATAACATATCTTCTTATTTTTTTAACTTATCTACTAAAAAAAAAAGAAATAAAACAAATAAATAAGTGGATTACTTTTTTTTGACCTTAATGTTCTTATCACTAAAAATTAAAATAAATAAAATAAATCAAATAAAAGAATAGATTATCTTTTTATTATTATATTCTTAACTAGCTCATATGTTTAAAGAATTTTTATAATTTTATAGGTTTTATATTAAAAGAAAGTTCTAATATTTATAAATAAAGCCAAAAGTCTTAAGAAAGTTTGATTAATTACTTATTATTATTTGATAGTAATATAACTATTAATTATTTAAGTATATAAAAATTTTAGCAGTAATAATAACAATTATTTATTATGGATTTTTAATATTTAATATTATTAAATTTCAATAATATTATTTATTTTATTTTTAATAATATTTCTAAATAAGATGCTATTTTATTTTTTTAATAAATGATTTAAAGTATCATTTTTATTTAATAAATATTATTTTGACTTCATTTATTTTTTAATAAATAAAATTTTTTAACTTTAAAAATCCTAATATAAAACCTATTTATTTAAATAAAACATGATAAAACTTATTATGTTTTATTATATAAAATATTAATTTTAAATAAAATATGATAAAACTTATTATATTTTATTATATAAAATATTAGTTTTAAATAAAATAAAATTATAGATTTATTATTAAAATTTTTGATATCTATAACTTTTTTCTGAAAAATAATTTATTAAATAATCTATTAATCTTATTTATTTTATAATTAATATTAATATTTTTATTATTTTTATTTTTATTTACTATTTTTTTTTATGTAAATTTAATATTAATAAAAATATTTTTTTAATATTTTTAGAAGTTAATCAGATTGTTTATTTATTATTTAAATGATATTTTAAAAAATACTAATATAAATAATAATAAATTAGGATATTAATATTTATTATATAATATCTATTTTCTATAAGCTTATATTCCTTTTTTCTCTAATATAATAATTTTATATTATACTATATATATTAAGATCTTTTAATTACTCTCTACCTCTTAAAATATTATATAATAAATATTATTATCCTAATTTTTATTAAAAAAATGAATTATTTATTATTATTTTGTTATTTTATTAGAAAAAAATGTATTTATAACATCCTTTTACATGTCTTATTTGTAAACTTTTATTTAATATATTAAAGATAGTTTTATAAACAAATTTTTAGTTACAAACAGTTTTTTGAAGTTTTTTAAAAATTATTATTTTCATTATACAACTGATCTTTTGTTTTGATTTACTAAATTATTGATATTACTCCTGATCTTAAATTTTGATTGGATAAAATTTTGGATTAATTATGAGGGATGAAATTCCTTAATAACAGTCAAAACTTAGACGAAACTAAATTAAAATTATAATAAAGGATACAACGAAATCCTTTTGATATGATAAAAGCTGAAACTATTAAAACTATATTAAAACATAGAAAAGGATATAATGAAATTATTTTGAGAAGGTTTTGGTAGGTATCTATATTTTAGATGTTATAAATAAGACATGTAACAAAATGTTATAATTAGATTTATCCATTTTATTATTATTAAATATTATTAATTGAGAATTTAGTATTTTTTATTAAATTTTTTCATAAATTTTTTTATAATTATTTTAATATAAAATATTTATATTTTATACATTTAATTTTTAATAAATATTTTGTAATTTTAATTTTTTTCAATATTAAAAAGAATATTAACATTTTCTTTTAAATTATTATTTGAAATTTTATTTTGAAAATAATAAAATTTATTATAAATTTTATTAAAGTTTTTATTATTATATAAAAATATTATTTATAAATACTTTTTTATAAATTTTTAAATAAATATATTCAATAGTAAAAATAAGAAAAATTTATAATAATAAGAAGAAAGAAATTAAAAAATTTATTTATGTAAAACATAATCTATAATAGTTATATAATAATATTAATATTATATAATATATTATTTACATTAATTAATATTTATTAATTAATATAAATAATATAATATTTTAATTAAATTACTTTGATTTTATAAAATCATTATTATTATTAAAATATTTTATTTAAATGGTTTAATAAATTAAAATTAATTTTCATTAAAAAATATAAAAATAATTAATGTATAAACTTAAATATTTAAATTATATATATTATATAATATAATACATTTATTCTAATTTACATTATTCTTTATTATTTAAAGTTAAAATAATTTTAGAATTTAATTATTTAAATATTAATTTTAGTTATATACTATATAATTAGGTAATTTAAATCTAGTTAAAGATTGTTTTAAATTTAATTTAATTTAGTAAATTAGAAGTTATTTTAGTTAAAATTTAGTTATTTAGTCAGTTATGTAGTTAGAATTTGATCATTTAATGAAATTTAATCATTTAATCAATTTTTTAGTCAAATATAAAAAACTATTTTAATCTTAAATTTATTTTTAAATATTCATAATATTTAATATTTAATATATTATATTTATATTAAACTTTTATTAAAATTAATAATATATATTTAATTAAGTAAATTAAGTCAAATGACTTTTTAATTTCTTGATTTTTAAAGATTTATATAGTTTTGCTATTTTAATAATTTAATGTTTTATTTTAGCCTCCAGATACCAAAATTAACACTGTATCATATAGTCTTTCTAGTCCATTCTAATTCAATTATATAAATCATAGAATATTTTAACTTTTGGAATGATTGTGTTGATGCATTCAAAAGGATGATGGATGGATATTATAATAAATTAAAGTAGTAATATATATATATATATATTTTTTATCGAACTTTATAATTTTGAAAGTATGATTATATTAGATATAACAATTTAGTATTCCAAACTTTAATTTTGGATTGTATAACCTCATTTTGATTTTACACATCATTATCGTAATTGATAAAAAACAATTTATGAATCATACACTTTTGATTCAATTATCCATAGAACCGGTTAATATTAAATCTTAAATTGTATGCAATTTTTTTTGTTTTAATTGTCGGGTTGATTTTCGAATTTAGTCATCACTTTTCTTACAAGCATTCGATTCTGAGCAATATGAAACAAGAAGGTTTTCTTGGCATTGAAGTGAATGTAAAGTTTAATAATGGCAATTCTATTAATTCTATTAGAGGTTAAACGTTTCCAGAAAAAATCGAATTTTAGTATATAACGGGCACGTAATATTTTATTATTACTATTATTAAAAAAAAATTTCATTCAATTATTATTCTTGATTTGCATGACGTTATGCAAAATTTTGTATTTACTAAACAATAACTAGTAATGAAGGTATTCAGATTAAGGGAGGAATGATATTATTCGGATTTGAATACTACAAAAGGCTATATTCATTAATTTTTTATTTAGTCAATCCCTTTAAATTTAGATTTGCCAAGAGTTGCAAAAAAAAATAAAAACTATTTTTGACAGCTGTCGGCGAATATCAATATTTGCGTATGGCAGTAAACTTCCATGGGTATAGGTATATCCGATTGATAACATTGATGGATATAATAATACATTTGTTGTATTATTATTTATTATTGTTTATAAAAAAATAAATAAATAAATAGAAAAAAGGTATCGCGTAGGAAATAATGAATTTTATACTAGAAAAAAATAACTGGGTAAAAAGAATAATTCTAAAAAAATGGTACGATATGTATGAAACAAGACGAAATACCTGTTTATCAAATGATAATACATGTATGATATTAAACAAGAATGAAATCAAGAATATGTATCTCGTTACATCCATATCCTCAATGAAAACAAAAGAAAAAAAAAAAAAAAAAAAAAAAACTTTCTCCGGGAGTTACATTGCCTATTATGATTTCTTAAGCTTAGTAAAATCAATGAAAATCAAATGAAAATAAATGAAAAATCACTTACATAAGCCAAGGAATCTGATGAAAAGTCCGTGCTTTTTCTATGCAAAAAAAACCACTATCGTCTTGGATTAATTGACTATGAAACGAATATCGAAATCATGCATTATATGGAGAATGCATATAAAGAGAGATTGGTCTTAACTTTGTATAGTCAACTATTATATGGGGCGTTAAACCTAATTTAGGTTACAATACCTTATGGTAAAGCGTTGCTTGTTCAGGTTTTTTTTTCCCATCTTTACCCTCAAAAAATGCTTATTATTTTACATTTTAATTTCATTGATTTTGTATTCTAATTAAATCTGTACTAATATTTACCATTACACAATGAGTTTTTCCGAATCTCTTTATTCTCAAAACACTATTCATCTAAACCTCTTACATCAAGGATTTCACGAAACCTAACATTTTTAAATTCGACAAATCTGTTGATTGTGTTATTGTAAAGTAATAAATAATAATATCAACTTCAATAATAAAAGTAAAAGTCTAAAGATACAATGAATGACTCTTTCTAAACTTGTTATTTAAGTTTTTTTTTTATTTACGTGTTGTTTTATGGTCTTTGTTCTTAACTCCTGTTTGAAATAAAGTAAAAAACATTACGAAACCAATTCCTAATTTATGATGATTTGAAATTTTGGCTGGACCATTTGTTGGGGATCGAGAATAATTTTTTTTGCTTTCGTTAGAATTTTAAGAACTTTGGGCGTAATCTTTTTTTTTTGCCAGACTGGATTTGATCATTGGTGAAATTATTTACAATAAATTTGAAACAGAATACTTCGTTGTTTAAAAACTTGTGTAAGCAAAAAAAAAAAAAAAAACAAAGGAAGCCTTTGTAATTTAAACGTATTAACCAAAACTTTAATCTTTCGAAAAGAAATATGAATTTATATGGTATCAACTGGTAACTCGGCTGGGTGGTAGATTACACACACCTTAATGGGGTCACAGACGAGAGTTGAAAAACCACATCATTATGTCTTTTGTATTACAGTATCACGAACAAATAGTAACTCAAAAAGAAAAAAAAAAAAAAAAAAAAAAAAAAAAGATTCTTCCTTCTGGGTATTAATGTTTACAAAAAGATCTTCACTCCTTTTTTTTTTGTTGTATTTGTTTGAGAAAAACAAAAATAAAAAAAAATGACGATAAATTAATAAAAAAACTTTAAAAAAAAAAAAAAAAAAATCTTTTATTGTTTATTAGTTATTTCATTTTTTTTTTTTTTGATCAATAGTTTAAATAATCCATTAATAAATTTGTTCTAGTTAATCGATTATTTATTTATTTTTTTTTATTTATTTATTTTTATTTTGTTAAAAAGGCTTTGTTTAATGTTTACACGAACTAAAAAAATTTTCCAAATCATCATTTATATCAATTAAAGACCAAAAATGAATTAATTAACCTCATGTATCTTGGCGTGTTTTTTTTTTTTTTTATCTTGTATTTTTTTTTTTTTTAATACAACCATATCCATAAAAAAGATAAGTCAAAAGAACTTGTCCAAGCCTTTTTTATGATATAGACGCCAAATGATTGTCTAATGTTATAAAAAAATAATAGGTTTTTGTTGTCCCTATTCTTTACTTTAAATTCTCCTTTGATTTGTAATGAATTATGAAATAATATTGACTAAACTATAATAAATCAAAATTTGATCGAAAACTTCTACATTTTTTTATTTTTTTTTTTTGAAATAAATAGGGTTAATTTTTAATGTTTATTTACACACATATAATTGACGATCGATTGTTTACAAGTTTTAGTTTCGTAATAGGGTAAGCTAAAAAAAAAAAATAATAATAATAATAATAAAATACCCTCTAAAAAAAAAAAAATTTGCCATTGGAAACTTAATGAGGAGTTTCATTCATATTCTCCTTACTCTCCAAAGACCATACACATTCTATCATTCTATTCATTCATTAAAATAAAAATGAAACCGGAGGACGAGACGGAAATCTGATTGGCTGGTTTTGAGAACTTTCGTCATGTGCGGCGTGTTTTTAAGCGGTTAGACAAGGGAACGTGATTGATCCCATGATCGTTCCCTTTTGTTGTGACACGAAATCTATCGTTTGATTGGGACTTTTTTTTTAATTTATGCACTTGACGAACATATCATTCGTCAATCATTTTCTTTTACGGAATAAATTTACCAATTTCATCGAAATTTATTGCTCTAATGAAAGGATACTTTTAGAATATATTTTTTCCAACTTTAAAGAATATTTTCTGGAGAAAAAGTGTAACCCTGCACTCCGAAAATGAGGAGTTGAGAAAAGGGTTTTAAAAAAAAAGTGGGGGGGAGTCAATGGTAGGTAGATCCGAAGGATTGATTTGATCGACTGTCGGACAAACACTTAAGGTTCGTGATTCATTTTCCTGGTGATGTCAACACTTTTTTTTTTTTTCATTATAAACATTTAAAAATAATAACGAGATTTTTTTTTTTTTTTTCTAAACGCGAAAACTTTGTTTAAAACTTTTTACATTTTTTTTTTTTATTCGAAATTAGACATTATACGTATAATAACACTTGTAAAGTAAAAAAAAAAAAAAAAAAAGCGGTACTTTGAACAATAATTATTAATGATTAAGAAATTATTTACGAACAAAAAAAAATTTAAAGTATCAACTCTAATCTTCTTTTTTTGTTCGTTGATTGTGATTTTTTTTTAATAAACAACTACGTCCATCATCATTCACAAATTATTACAATAAAGGTTTTTTTTCTCAGCTGTAAATAAAATAAATTCGAAAATATATAATAAACTAAAATAATAGTAATAAGTAAGAGTAATAAAAAAATATGTATAAAAAATAAAAAACGAAAATGGAATGCTGATCGAAAAAAAAAACCAAAAAGGTTTTATAACGAAATAAAATAAAACTAATTTTTCAAGAATATAGAGAAAAGGATCAAACAATTGGTGCAATGGTGCAAAAAAATATACTAATAATAAGTGTAAGTGTAAATGTAATATAAGTAAAAAAAATTCAGATTTGCCAGAATATATAAAATTTTGAAAATGCCAGAGAATAATTTTAAAAAGAAATCAGAGAAAAGAAAAATAGAAAAAGAGAAGAATAAAAAAAAAAAAA
>CAJVPP010003060.1:0-12707 GCA_910592005.1 Funneliformis mosseae
GTATTAATTTTAGTTAGTTGGTTATGTATTTTTTAAATAAAAAAAAAATTTTTGAATTTACTTACTTGTAGCTGGAGTTAGAGGCGATCGGATACTTATGACCGCTACTGTATTTAATTTTTAGCCCACTTTATTTTAGTGATATAATATTTATTTTAGCATAAATCTTTTCTTTTTTTAGCAGTGTACAAATCTTTTTGCACTGGACCATACCGTAAATAATAACCGCGAAATGCAATATTTTGAGAAGATTCATGTAATATATTTTGATGTTCACCTTGACCAAAATAATATCCAAGCTTGTGAAGTATACAAAGTAACTGCTATTTTGAAAGTGTATAACCATTTTCTTCAAGCTCTTGTCACAAATTATTTGTTAAAAGTGACAAGCCAGAATGGTTAAAAGACATAACAGAGATATGTATAACTTTAACAATATTGTCATTAAGTTCTTTTTTTTGTCTTCCATATATTTTTGGCAGTAACTGTTCATCATTTTTATCTTTATTGTACTCAAAAATTACTCGCGTAACTGTTGCCTTCCTAATTCTAAGGGCCGTAGCAACCTTCTTGCGTAGTAATAAGTCTTGATACTTCTTCTTACTCTGTCAGATATCAAAAAAGTATTGATAGACATGAATGATCATCTTTTTTTCGTTACTAGTCAGATAGCTTTGGTCTCATTTTAAGTCATTCATTTGAAAAGAAAGGTGATTAAATTTTTTTTTATTTTAAAGTTTAGAACTATCCTTACCTTATCTGTAATTTATATAATCATATGTTCAGTTTGTAAAATTTTGTATAATATAAAAAATCAGGTGACAATCTTTGTGTATTAATCTTTTTGCACTAGACCATATCTACTTTCTGAATTATATAATGCAGATTATCTATAAATAAAAATAAAATTGTATAACTTTAAAATCCTAAAACTTTTGTTCTACATGATATAAAAAAAAAACAATCCATAATAATAATAAGATAAACAATAGAGAATAAAAGTTACAGTTTCAAATATCTAGTTGATTAGAAATTTTTTGAGCCTTAGGCGTTTGAAAATTGGTAATTTTCCTATAAAATGTTTAAATTTTAGACTTGTGATTTATCATGTGATAACGATTTTGTCCAATAAAATGAAATTGATTACGTGAAAATTTGTAATATGATGATAACGATAATGATGAATTTTAATTTATAGGTTGAACAGACTTTTTTTTAAAAATTTTTCTAGCATGTCCTGACTTAATAAAAGAAAAACTGCACTAAAAAACGCAACCCGGAATAAAATAGGAAAATTTTCTATAGAACTTGAGTAAGTTTATAAATCGTTTAATCTATTTATAAGAATTATTTAAATAAATTTATTTTTATTTAAGAATTGAGAGTGATACAGAAGGAAACATATTAGGGGAACAATTAAAAACAGATTTGGATGATACTTTTAGTGAAAATGATTGGAAAAATGATGAGAAAAGTGATTGGGAAAGTGATACTGATTTAGAAGTAGAATAAGATATGCAGGATAGACTTTTGAAGGTGAATTTTGATTGAAGTGGAGACCGGATGTAAAGTTAGAAATAGAAAAATGCAGTTCTTATAAAATGAGTAAGACATCAAAATCAACTTATTATGACAAATGGGGATCTAGCGGCTTGTGGACAGAAGTAGCAAAGGGAACTCAGAAATTAAAAAGCTTTTTTAATCTGCAAGATGAATCAATGCAAGAAGGTTCTCAAGATATTTTATCAGATGAAGAGAAAGCCTCTATGTTCATCTAGCAATCAGAAGACATGGTTTTAAGTTTAAAAAAGGATTTAAAGAAAAATTTTAATGAAATGTTGGCAAAAGAGTATGTTACAAAAAGGGCTATATTTGAATATCTTAAACATTTATTAAAAGAAGAGAAAAAAATGAAGGTAAGTATGGATGCGGTAAATATAGTATATAATAGTAATAGTAAATCAATAGCTACTTGGGTTCAGAAAATAGCAAAGTATTAGTATATTAACAATACTCTACCTACATCTCGTTGGGAAAAACATCAGAAGATCAGTAGAATTATTGATGATGAAGATATTACTAAAATATGTCATAAATAGATTTGAGAAAATGGAAGTTATACAACTCCATATCAGTTTAAGGAGTTTGTTCAGGATATATTGTTACTGAAAGTAGGTATTAATAAAAATGTGATTAGTATAAGTACTGCAAGATGATGGTTAAATATGCTTGGATATCATTATCAACAACAAAAACAAGGAATATATTATGATAAATATGAGAGAGAAGATGTTGTGAAATATCGAAAAGTGTTTTTATCAAAAATGGCTGAACTTAAAAAATACATAGTAACATATAAAGGAGATAATATAGAAAAAATTACTCCTTTATTAATTTTAGAAGAGAAAGAGCATATATTAATAGTTCATGATGAATGCATTTTCTACTCAAATAATAGGAAATGCGAAACATGGGCTAAGTCAGGTGGATTATCATTACGCAAAAAAGGTAATGGAAAATCAATTATAATAAGCGAATTTTTAACTGAAGCTTGTAAAAGACTTAAACTAACTGCTGAGTAAATTGAGAATTATCCTGATGTTCCAGAGGAAGCACAAGTATATTTAAAACTAGGAAAAAATGATGAAGGATATTGGACAGTTGAACATCTTATTGAACAGGTTGAATATAAAGCCATTCCTATATTTGAGGCTTTATTTTCAAATTGTATTGAAGTATTTGCTTTTGATAATAGTTCAAATCATTCTGCATTTGCTTTTAATGTATATCAGACTTGGTAGAAATACATCTAAAATGCATGATACCTTTTAGGGTCTAAATAATAAAAGACAAAGTATGAATTTTCCTGATAGTCAACCAAAAAGTGTAAAACAAGTTTTGATTAAATGAGGATTGTGAAAAAAAAATATGATAGGAGAATGCAAGTTATGTAAAAATAAAAATGATGATTCTCTACGTGTAGATTACTGTGAAAGTCAGATTTTATCTCTTCAACCAGATTTTTAGTTTAAAAATCTGCATTAGTTGAAATAATTGAAAATGCTGGTCATATTTGTATATTTTTTCTAAAGTTTCATTGTGAATTAAACTTTATTGAATGCTATTAGGGAGTAGCAAAATGACATATACAAAATAATTGTGATTACACATAGAGTGGATTACAAAAAATAGTTCCTTATGCCTTAGATTTTGTAGATTTAATAACTATTCATAGATTTGCAAGAAAAATATAGTGATATATGGATTTATATAGGTATAGAATTACAAGTAAATTAGTAAAATATGCTGTTAAAAAATACAAATCACATAGAAAAATTCCTGAAAATGTATTAGAGAAATTAAATAAAATAAATTAATAAATTTTATTTATTTTAATACAAAAAATTTAATAAATTAAAACTCGATAAATTAATAATTTGATATTTAATTATGTGATAATTTTAATTCATGTAATAATTTTTAATTGGATAAAGATCACGTGATGGGTCTGTAATTAGCAAAAAAAAATTCAGACTGTTTGCCTTTTAAATAACCTGCATCATATATTGAAAAAGTTTAACACCTTTTCAATTTATACAAGAATTATAGCAGATCATAATAATTTATTATAAGACTCTATTAATAATATCTTCTATCTGAATTGTATATTGAGAAAAGCCTAACACCTTTCAACTTATACAAGAATTATAACAGATTATAATAATTTATTATAAGACTTTATTAATAATATCTCTTATCTGAATTGTATATTGAAAAAAACTTAACATCTTTTCAATTTATATGAAAATTATAACGGATCATTATAATTTATCATAAACTTTATATTAAACATGATTAAAATATGATTAATTATACAGAAATAATTTTATATAATAATTAACTAATATATTTAGTAATTAAAAATTTTTATACCAATTAAATGATATATATCTTCATATTAAACATAATTAAAGTATAATTAATATATAATTATGTAGGAATGACTCCTTTTTTTTAGTATTCATTAGAGCATATGACTCCTTTTATTAGTAAAAATTTTAGTTTAATTAAATAATCATATATTAGTAAGTTGTATATATATATAATTAAATAAAAAATATTTTCTTAAATGTTTTAAAAGTTTCAATAATATAAATATATAAAAATGATTTTATATAATAAATAACTGATAAATTTAGTAATTAAAAATTTTTATATTGATTAAACAATATATATCTTCATATTAAATGTGATTAAAATACAATTAATATATAATTATAAAGGAATGTCTCTTTTATTAGTAAAAATTTTTGTTAATATTTTTCTTAAATGTATTAAAAGTTTCAATAATATAATTATGCAGAAATGATTTTTTATAATAACAAATCTGCACATATGTATATATTATATATGATTTTAAATTTTAACTTTCATGATAAATGTAAAAATGATAATAATATGATTTAATAATTTTTTTGTATATAAAATACCCATAAGTTTTTTACAACTTACTCATTAAAAAAAATTCAAAAATATTAGTGAGTATTTAAACCTTTAATGCAATCTAAGATTTAATTAATTTAAAATATTATTATTGAATATAGTTCGAAAATGCTAGCAATAATGAATATGCTGACATTTGAGATCAAATATTCCTACAAATTAATATAACTAATCCTATACAAATTTCTAAAAGATAGTGCTAGATTAAGTAAAATATGCTAGTTCGTAATTATAAAAATATAAAAGAATCAGAATAAAAAATCCTAAAGGACTTCCATTAAAAAGTTTTAATAGATATAATATAGAATTTTATGAGATAATAGAGGAAGAATTTTGGTTGCCTTAAAGTAATTATAATAATTTAATAAATTTTATTATTTGTTTTATTTAATATATATATTAATTAAGTTTTTATTTTTAGATTCTATAAGAAGAAGGCAATAGATAGATAGAAGACAGCTCAAGTATAAAAATTGAAGTAGAGAAAGAAAAAATAGTAAAGAAAGAAGTAAAGAAAGAAGTAGCAGTAATTTAAGTAAATTGAAAATTAGAGAAAGAAGTAGATCAAGAAGAAGCAGAAGTAGATCTAAAAAAAAAGAAATAGAAGAAATAGGAAAGATAGGAGAAGGGATAGAAGAAAAGATAGAAAGAGAAATAGAAGAGATTAATTTTAATTTTTTTTTATTTTTAATTTTAATTTTTTATTTTTTTTAGTTGTTTTAATTTTTTTATTTTAATTTTAATTTTATATTTTTAGTATTTTTTTTTTTAAAAATAAATCGTCATACATTATACATTATATTATTTAATTAAAATCAAATTGAATAATCAAATCAAATAAATGATATTAGGTAATTAATTAGGTAATCATTAAAAAAAATAAGTCTATAAGCTAATATTTATTTTGTAATACTACTTAATAAACTTGACTCTGTGGTCTATTTTTATTATAAACTATAAATCCTACAATATTTTTCAATCGTAGTATTTTATAAATATTATAAACAATAAATCATGCAAAGTACTAGCCTGTAATTTTGTGTAAATATCACAGAATGTAAATATTCAAAGTACTATAACTGGAGGTATTTTGAAAATATTATGATCAGTAAATATTACAAAATACTTTAAGTGTAATAATGTGTAAACATTATAAACTAAACAAAAAGATAATTATATTTTTATAATTTATAAATACATAATTTACGTTTTATATAATCATCTAATATCAATTTATTAATATTAAAATTATAAAGCAAAAATTTGTATAAACCTTCTTTAATTATATATTAATTTACTTTTCGTCAATTATATTTTTAATTAAACTAAGCTAAAATAGTTATAAGATTAAACATAATCTTATTTATATAATATTACTACTATATTTAATTTATACAGTGATAACATATAGCAAAATCTTACAGAACTAATTTTATTTATATACACAGCAATAAGACTTTAATTTTAATTAGCTAATGATAATAATTGATAATTTTTTCTTTTTAACTACTTAATACTTTTATTTAGTATATTCATTATTCATAAAAAAATAAAAAAATATCCTTATATTTCTTCTTCATCGTCATCTTATCCTACTCATCTAAATAAGAAACAAAATCCTTGCTTTCACTATTTTTAGTACTGGTAACTTCGATATCTTGATTTATAACTATATCTGCATCTATATTCTCTTTATTAGTATCTTTTTTACCTATTTCAATATAATTATTACAGCTTTTTTCAGAGCTTCTGTATCAGAAAAAATATCTTTATTATATAAAATTTTATTCTAAAAAATAAATAAATAAATAAAAGAAAATAAATTAATATTTAAATATTAACATCCATTTTTTAAAACTTCAACTTACTACAATATTTAAATTCTTTCTTAATTTTAGTTTTATTTTATGCTCCAAAATTTAAATACTCAGAATTTTCAGATTTAGTAAAATCTCTAAAATAATTATCACATATGTGATTTATATTTCTGAAAATATACTTAAATCTATTCAAATATTTGATACATATATGTATCTTTATTTATTATATTAATAGATTTGAATAGCTTTTTGTAACAATCTTTTATAGTAGATTGAGATTTTCATTTAGATATTTTCCAGAAGCAGCTTTTATGTTTATTGATAGAAGTTTTACCTTTCCAAATATTGAAAATACAGCATCTTTTATGCGTGATATTAAAGATTCATGAAAGCTTCTATGTTGTTTAATAAGTTATTAAATGTAATTAAAAATGAAAAAGGATATTTAATAGAGTTCTAAATGAGTCAAGTTGAGTCAAGTTTAAAGACTAACTCTATTCGACTCATTTTTTCAAGTTGAGTCGAGTTTATTTTATAAAATCTTTTAATTTGATTTGATTCAAGTTATATAAATTTTAAACTTAACTTAATTTGACTTGACTTGAGTTTAACTTGACTCAATTTTGACTTAAATTTATTTGAGTTGAATCAAATTTAAATCAAGTTTTGAGTCAAATTTTAATAAAAATTTATTTTAAATTATATTATATTGTAAATTTTATATATTATTTTATTAAATCAAAATCATAAAAAAAAAATAATACCAATTATTTATTTAAAAAAAAGCATAAAATAAAGAATTTTTATATTTTCTTTAAAATAGTTTTTCACCAAGATTTAAGACACATACACATTCTAACTATTTCTGCTAATAGATTATATCTTTTTTGTATAATTAGATCAATTCTCTTAGAAATGCTTTTTCTATTAGAATACTAGTAGCTTAAAAAATATAGTAAATATAAATAAATTAGATTGATTAAATTAAAATTATAAAAGTTTCATAAAATTTTAAATTTATTCACCTAGAATAACTAAAAAATTTCTTGTCATTTTTGCTAAATAAGGATATTGTGATTTATTTAACTAAAAAAAAAAATAAAATTAATAAGCTTAAAACTTATATGAAATTATTAATAAAATATATTATTTACTTTTCACCATTGTAATAAAATAGTCTTTGAAGATGCAAGTGAAGCATTAAGATAATATGCTATTTCATTAATATTTTTTATATGTTTTCTTTTATATATATAATTTAATAAATCATTGTCTTCAGAACTTTCATTTGGATTTTTTAAATCTATCATCATTGATACATAATGCATATTAAAATAAGAAGTAAAAATTTTACATGATTTCTTAATAAAATTCACTTCCTAATAATTATCAATATAATATAATAATTTTAATCTTAGATTAAGTACTATAAATTAATAATAATAAATTAATAATATATAAATTAAAATTAATAAATAAAAATATAAAACTTACTAATTATAATAGAATAAGTATTAGAATTTGCATAATGATAATATTTTTTTAATTTTTCTAATGCTACTGCAGTAGCAGTATTTATTTCTATTATTAAAGTTTTATTTAAAAATCTTCAATCATATTCATTAACCAATTATAAGTTAATATTGTAATTGTTAAAGTTGAAAAATTTTTATGTGAAATATATTTTGTTGTTCGTGCAAAATACTATAAATTTAATAAATTAATTAAAAAAATAATCATATAATACAATTAATTATATTATTTCTTATCTCTAATAAATTTTCTAATTATTTTAATAAATTCTATTCAAAATCATTTAAAATATATAATCTTAATTCCCTTTTAGATGATCCTGTATTATCTAAAGCCTTTAATAATTATAATAATTAATAAATTATTATAAATTTAATTACTACATTTATTCATATCATAAGTAGAATTCCATCTTGTTTTTACATCTAATATTAGTTCTTTAATAGGAAGAAAAGCTGCATCACATTGACGTAAAATTTTTACAATGTTGAGGTAAAACTTGAATTTTAATAACGAGTTTATAAAGCTATATTATATAAATAAATATAATATAAATTACAAGAAATTAATTTTAAAAATTTTAAAAATATATTATTTACCTTTAAAACTATACTATTTGTTATTTTATTATAAAGTATTTCAATTTCACTTTTTAAATAATTAGCTTTTAAAGAAATAAGTACACTTTATACAGCTAAATTTATAATATGTGTAAAATATCGAATATGATTATTTTTTTTTAGTAAAATTAATATTTTGTAATTGACATTTTTTTCAAGTTCTTCTATCATAATATTATTATTTCTGGCATTATCAGTTGTATAACATTGAATTTATAATATAATTAATTATAAATTAAAGTTGTAAATTAAATTTTAAAAAATTAAATAAGATATACATACTTTAATAAGAATTTTAAATTTATTATAGCAATTAATAAAAGATTTTACTAAATTTTCTCTAGAATGAGTTCCATTTAATTTATAAAAATCAACTAAAATTTCTACCAATTCCTATTCTTTTGAAATCCAATGAGCTATAATCCCTAAAAAAAGGATATAATTAGCTAATATCTACCCATCTATTGTAAATGATATATGACTAAGAATATTCTAAAATAAAAATAAATATTAATATTAAATTTATATAAATAAAAATAAAAATAAAAAAATATAACCTGTAAAATATCTTGAATTTTTATACACTCTTGATTAAAATATTTTATTATATCTACATGAATAGTATCAGCTAAAGGTATTTTGATATTAGGATTTAACATCTGAAATAAATTTTGCAAATTTTTTGATTCAAGAATTAAAAAAGATTGATCATTATAAATAATCCATTTAGAGATATAATCATAAAATATAGTTAGAAAATACTATATAAAAAATTATATAAATTTTAATATTTGATAAATATATAAAAAAATTTTAAATAAAAACTTACAGATGGTATTTTATTAATATATTTATCTATTGCTCTTCTTGTTTCTAATTTTTCTAATTTAATAGGATATTTATTTTTTAAATGCCAATGAAAATTACTTGTAGTTCTACTAATACGCTTATATTCTATACTGTAATATTTAAAATATTAATAAATAAAATATTTTTTATAAATTAAAAAATAAATATATACTTATGAATAATATATGCATTTTGCTTTTTCATTTTCTATTTTAAAATATTTTTAAACTAAACTATATGTTCTTGAAAAAATTTCAGTCTCTGCTATAATATTAAATTCATTATTATTATAGTGCATAACATCTATACTCATCAAAGAAGTCCAAAATTTTTTTGCAGATCTTCACGAGACTTGATCACGTGAATTGATTTTTATTGGTCTAAAAATAATCATTAGACATTTTAAAAAAAAATTTATTTATTTAATTCTTCTAAATCTTCTAAAATACTATCTGGAATTTTTTTATGTGATTTGTATTTCTTAACAGCATATTCTGCCAATTTTCCACTAATACCTTTTTTATAAGCATCCATATAACGCTAACATTTTCTTGCAAATTTTTTAATTGTAATTAAAGGTACTAAGTCAAGGGATTTTGGTACAACTTTTTGTAATCCATTCTATAAATAATTGCAATTTTCTCATGCATATCTTTTACAAGCTCCCTAATATCTTTCAATGAAATTTAATTCACAATGAAATTTAGGGTAAAAAATACATATATGACCAGCCTTTTCAATTAATTTTTCAATTGCTCATTTTTGTGCAAGAAAATCAGATTCTAAAGATATTACTTGACGAGTATAACAAGAAATTCTTGAAGGATCATGAACTTTTTCTTTACAATTTTTACATTCTAGTATTAATCCTTCAGATGGCCATTTTTCTCGTTCTATTAATACTTGTTTAATTCCTTTTAGTTTACCTCAAAGTTTTTCATTATGATGTATAGCTGAAAATACCATTGATTGCGGCTATTAATTTGGTCTAAAATAAGTATTATGCATAATTGGTTGCTTGCCACTGGAATTTAAATTCATTCAGCTTGCAACTAAAGCATCTTTTCCAAAAGCAGCATGATTAGAACTATTATCAAAGGCAAATACCGCTACACAATTTGGATACAATGTCTCAAAAATAGGAATAGCTTTATATTTGATTTGTTCAAAAAGATGATCAGCTGTCCAATAACCTTCTTGATTTTTACAGGTTTCAAATAGCATCATGCTTCTTCAGGTATATTTAAATTTTGTAATATATCTGCTTGTTGTAAATGCAAACGTCCATTAATTTCAGTAAGAAACTCACCGACCATTATAGATCTTCCATTTCCTTTTTTTCATAGTAGCAGTTCTCTATTTTTGGCCTAAATTTCACATTTACTATCATTAGAATAAAAAATACACTCATCATGAGTTACAAGAATTCTTTCCTTTTCTTTTTCAGGTAAGTTGGGATATATACGATCCATTGTTTCACCTTCATACTTGGACATATATTTCTCATGTTTAAACATTTTTTCTAAAAATACTTTGCGATATTGTAAAATATCATCTCGTTTGTGTCTATCATAATATATACCTTGATGATGTTATTGAAATGAATAACCAAGAATATTAAGCCATCTTGTTGCAGTCATTAAAGAAATAGTTTTTTTTTGTAATTCTGATATCAGGCAATAGTTTCTGTTTAACAAATTCTTTAAACGTAGCTGGCGTGGCCTTGAAATTTTGCTTATGAACCCAAATTTGACATTTTTCAGCTATATTTTCATCATCAATTAATCTAATAGTTTTTGATGCTTTCCATATTTAAATGCTGGGAGTTTATTATTATGTAACCAGTAAGTTGTATTATATCAGATATGTCACGCTTTCCATGGACTACCATCAACAAAAATGATTTTAGCTGCCTTTAAACTAGCATGCATTTTTCCATTATTTAAGCGAGTAAAATATTCATAGATAGCTCTTTTTTTGTTATATTCAGTAACGGTCATTTTATCATGTTATTTTTCTAATTATTCTTTTAGACTTCGTATTCTTTTATCAATTTGGTAAGTATCTTTATTACTGATTTCATTTTCTGAATTACTCAAAATTCCATCAGATTGTATAATTGTAGCTTGATTACTAACTTTAAAAAAACTTGTAATTTTTTTAGTATTAACGGCTGCCTTGATAAATGAACTAGTTGATCCATATTTTTCATAATAACTTGATCTTGAAGTCTTTCCTATCATATATCGATCACGTTTTATTTTTTCTAATTCACTTTCTTCCTTCCACTCTAATTTAAGTTCTTTGTTTTTAGGTTTTGTATTTCTTCAGTAACATCATCTCCATCATCATTATCCCAACCACTATCTTCGTTATTACCCCATTCTTCTTTACCAATTTTTCCTTATCAAAGAATTCCAAATTTATACTAATATCACTTTTATTTGCAGTCTTACCATCACCAGAAGTATCAAATAAACAACTATTACCATAAGGACCAGACGAACCACCATCACCAAAAGCACCAAACGAATAACTATCACTATAAAAATTAGATGAACCACCATTACCAAAAGCACCAAATGAACAACTATTACCATAAGGATCAGATAAACCACCATAACTAGAAGCACCAAATGAACCACTATAACCAGAAGTACTAAATGAACCACCATCACCATAAGGACCAGATAAACCACCATAACCAGAAGCATCAAACGAACCACCATTACTAGAAGTACCAAATGAATTACTATCACCATAAGGATCAGATGAACCACTATCACCAGAGGCACTAAACGAACTACTGTCATTAAAAGGACCAAACGAATCACTATTATTATAAGACGCAGTAATCGCAGTAACTGTGTCATAATGACCAACATTTTTTTTACAATTGTTATTAATTAAAATTGAGGATTCAGGTTGATTTTGGTTATCTGTACTTGGATATCGTACTTTTTAATATCAAATTTACCATCTACAGTGCGTTTTTAATTTTTTGATTTTCTTTTTTGCTTAGAAAGAGGTGGCATTTTTAATACAATAAAAAATAAATTGAAACGCGTTTAAGATAATGGTTTAATGTAAAATGCGTAATTAGTTTTATTAATTTAATGATTTAAAATGTGATTACTATCACATTTTTAAGTACAGTGTGAAATACGAATAAAATTTGCGATCATGTATTTTGACCGTCTTTATTATATAATATTGGCAAAAATTCTATGGATTTAGGAAGAGAATTTCTGAAGTTGTCTATTTTATAGAAGGTATTTATGAATTTTTTTATCACCAATATTTACCATAGTTTATTGATTAAATATATTATACTAATATTGATTGATCGTAAAAAGTATAATTTAGTTATATTTACTTATGA